>JAHDVE020012221.1:0-49330 GCA_022606495.2 Halesus radiatus | reverse complement strand
ATCATCGGCGCTAGAACTCCTGCGTGTTATGCCCAGGGGATGCGATATTGGTCCCCACACCGCCTTACTTGAATTTAGGAACACTCCTTCCCGCAGGCTTATTATAAAGAAGCGTATTTGATCGTCGGATATATTTCATCCTTGTTACATAATGTCCTGCCCTTCGGAGCCGTCCAAATTCATACTTTAATGCTACGCTAGCTTCCCTTTACGGTGCCAAATTAACGCTTGCCCGGTGCAGGACTCCGAGTTACCCCATACAAATTCATAACGATATTGCTTTTTAAGCTAAAAATAATAATACAATCTATCAACAGTTATTAATTATGGTTGATTATTCTGCAAAATACATCTTAGGGTTATAAAAAAATATTAAATATTAATACGTTAGGAGCAAAAATGTTGGCTCAGGTAACCGAGTGTCTGGGGGCGAAAGGGACAGTCAAGACTACTTTCTTGTATGTGTCGCCACAACACCCTTTCATTATTCCTAGTAGCGTCTATCTCTAAACCGCTTACGGCCATTCTTCCCAACTTTTCGAATGATCCAATCCGAGGCGCCGATCAGTCAAGTGTTTTGTTGAGCACATCGGTCTGTTTGGCTGTTTCCAAACATTTTTATCGTCGAACATCCTAAATTGTCTGGAAGGTTTGCCACTTTCATAGACAATAAATTATCAAAGTAAAACTTTCCAGTGTAAAGCCCACTCTCTGACGGTCCGGTAGGAACGAACTTTTCACTCGCCACTGGAGACACTGCGCAGAAAAAGTCCCACAATATGGACTGCGTTGCAAACCGTTACCTTACTTTAGCAAACTTGACTTTTCTGTGCAGTGTGTGCAGTAACGAGTGAAATGTTCATTCCTTACCGGACCGTCAGAGAGTGGGCTAAAATTAACAGAGATGAGTTTATATTGTATTTATTGTGATGAAAACACATCATTTGTTTTAAAAACTAATACATAAACCAACATTTTATACTTCACAAACGTATGCGCTAACAATATGTTGAAAATAAGGTGTTAGCTTGACTTTTGCTAATGCCGTGAAACACATTGTTCGTTTCGTACATTTGACATTTGATGTTTCTCCTCCGTGAAAAAAAAGACAAAACGAAGCTTATAATAAGTAAAATAAGTTAGGTTCCCTTCAGTTGTATTGAAAACATACAAAAAATATGTTTTTGACATTCGAAAACGGAAATAAATCATTGTCATTCAATATTTGGATCGCGTAAAATAGGTCGCAAACCAATTTGATATGTCGGTGACATTTTTCACCCTGTTAATACTTTTTATAATTGCTTCTGTTTCTATTTCTAATTATGTTATCTTAATTTTTTTTATTTCTTTACATGTAGGTGTACAACAATATTATGTACAACAAACTTCGACTACCATAATACGGACATGTGCCTAGTTTGAAAACTCTGTACCAAACTTATAAAATGAATAAATAAATATTAATAAAAAAAAAGTCCTCTGTTAGCGGAACTTAATCCACAAAAATCTATATTCTAAATTGATCGTACATTTGATTGAGATTTACGTTGGGAAGAGTGTATTTGTGCATTTGAAGAGTGTTGAGGCAAAATTTCGGCTCAACAGTTGCTCAGTAGGGTTGGGAAGAACGGCCGTTAGTTAGGACTGGTATGATGTATGTTTATAGACGTTCTAATTTCATTATTCCTAAGGGTCACTCTGAACCGTAGTTTAGTTGGGACTGGTATGATGGATGTTTTACAGACATTGTAAGTGGTTCATCTATAATTCTATACCAATACTTGCACTTCATCTGCCAAAGACTACTTTCTTATCTGTCAACTCTCGCAATACCCTTTCATTATTCCTAGTAAGGGTCTATCACTCTGAACCGTAGTTTAGTTGGGACTGGTATGATGGGTGTTTTACAGACGTCGTAATTGGTTCACCTATAATTCTATATCAATATTTGCACCTCATCTGCCAAACACTATTTTCTTATGTGTCAACTCTCACAATACCCTTTCATTATTCCTAAGGGTCACTCTGAACCGTAGTTTAGTTGGGACTGGTATGGTGGATGTTTTACAGATATTGTAATTGGTTCATCTATAAATCTATACCAATACTTGCACTTAATCTGCCAAATACTACTTTCTTATATGTGTCAACTCTCGCAATACCATTTCATTATTCCTAGTAAGGGTCTATCACTCTGAACCGTAGTTTAGTTGGGACTGATATGATAGGTATTTTATAGACGTTGTATTTGGTTCATCCTGCAGACTTGTTATAAAAAAGATGGTAGACTATCTTCCATCCTTCCTATAACTCCCCCCCAGCGTAGCCATCCTAGTATTATAAATGTTGTTAATGGCGGTATCTACTTTGTAATTATTAAAAATAATTGTTTTAATTATCGACGAGTGTTTTCCTGTGCGTGAGTAGTGAGTGGTGGTCTCTGTTATCGCCAAAAGCGCGGCGTCACGTGTGAAAATTACGAAGAACGTGCGCTTCTTTACTATGCAATACAAAATAACATAACATCATTAGCATCGTCAATAAGCAGAGAAAAAATATCACACTGCATTTGTCTGTTCGTTTGTTTGCCTGTTTGCTTGTTTGTCTGTTTGTATGTTTGTTTACTTCTCTGTTTATCTGTCCGTCTGTTTGTATGATTGCATTTTTGTGTTTTTGTCTTTATACATGTATGTTTGCAAGTTTGCTTGTTTGCACGTGTGTATATGTGTACGAGTATGTGCATACTGCATATGTTTATATATTTGTACATTTGTCTGTGTGTCTAGATTAAAAGATGGAAATTGACAGCAAAGTGTACGTTGGGGCAGTAGAGCTTCATTTAGGATTTATTCAATTTATTTTAAATCTTCGAATGAATGTTAGATATGAACATACTATTGCAAGAATTTAGTCGCTTGTGTCGACTGTCGAGGGCCGTTGAAAACATCACCAGGCCGGCTGGAACCGTCAGAGACGAAGGCTTTTGGCAACTGGTACGCAGTATGTAGTATGTAGTATGTAACGTGTGTACACAAAACATTATCAACCACGAGGTCGAATTTAAAGAGCAAACAAAACGAGAAAAACAATACTCGTAGCACCAAGAGAATGACCCGAGTTTTATCAGAGATAAGTAAAGACGATTGCCAAAATAACACGACCTGCGTAGAGCGATAGTCGTGATCGTCAACATAGAGGCCCGGGGTTCTGATCCCGCCAACGATAATGAAACTAATTTACCTTGTGCATACAGGTGTAGACAAAGCAGAGGAAGACGTCGCGATTAATGATTTATTTATTTATTTTTAATTTAAGACATTTTACAAAAAACATAATGCAAAAAGTGCTGATAAACTACTTTGTGTAGTTTATCTAACGGGATCTTGTTATTTAAAACTTTACCCTAAATTTACAGTTAAGGTATATATGTAACAAAATCAAAATATACTTAACTGGTACGAGTGCAATTTGGCTGCAACCCATAGCTAATATTTTCCTAATAATAGCCAATCTCCGATACGAAAAGGCATCACAAGAAGAAACACCTGTGTGTGGTCGAAAGTCGAAAGGTCAAAAATTGTGAAATCATACTAAATATATCTAAAAAGAAGAAAACTGAAACAAATACAAGTTTCTTTGGGTAACAGTTTTGATTTTTTTACATGCTAGCAGGGGGTAACAAACAACACAGCAAATAAGACTACTAGAGACTCACATAATGTACAGCACAATCATTTTAAAGACATTCTTACTTGTGTAGTGGTGCACTGTATCATAGGATTTCTGAGAGGTAGGGGGGCGCTGCGGGCTGGTGTTCCAAAGTATTTCCGAACCAATTTGAACTACCATCGGTGTGCACCACTACACAGGTAATAATCTCTTTAAAATGATATACCTGCACAAGGTAGTTTAAATAAAAGTAGTATTTATCTAAATTATTCTTTAACACATGACAAATACAAGGAAAAAGCAAAATGGCGTCGTGTCTTAATTTTGGACAGATTATAAATTGAAGTTATTTTTATAGCTCATGATGGATGTCTTTGCGTGTGTTACACGTGTACAAACTAATTAGCATTTATTAATTATACTTACAATTTTCAGTTGACACACCGTGTACACTGATCGATTCCAGCAATGAGCAGTGTCGTTAATAAAGTCGAATCGGAAATTGATTGGCAATGATTTTTTTATTGATTTGTTTGCGCTTCCATTTAGGAGACGTAGGCATTCGTCAGCCATCGCTTCAAACAATAATTCATTATTAATAATTGTAACCATCGAAATATAAGACACAAGATGGGATTTACTTAATGTTGTAAAATGGATCATACATAATTAAAAGAATTGAACTCAATCTCATAAAAAATTGGACTCTCGTATCTCAATAACAAAACTGTAATGCTTTTTCCATTATTTTTTCTTTTTAATTTTTTTTTCAACTTATGTACATTGATCACAACATGCATGCGCCTAAATATAATAATTTTGTCCTACATTTGTATGATGATTGTAATTTATTGTTGTATTATATTATATTGTTGAAATAAACTCCTGCTGACAAGCTACTTGCAGTGGCTTAGCGGGTATAATTTCCCACTGTATATAATTAAAATTATACAAATATAATAAAAAAAATAAAATAAAAAATAAAAGAAAGAAGATCAAAACGAGAGCGTGAAACTTTCTTAATATTCCGTAGACCCCAAAAAGACTGCGATGGACTGGCCATGTGAAAAGAATACCAAATGACAGAACATCGAAAATCTTGGCTGACTGGGTGACCCAGTGAAACGACCCAGGGTCAGACCGAGGAAAAGGTGGACTGACCGCATGGAAGAGAATCGGGGCAGGATGGGAAGGCTTGAAGACTGTAGAAGAATAGTCAGGGAGCGGATCGAGTGGAGCCTTGTGAAAGAGGCCGAATACCAACCTAGGACATGTTTTTTTTTAACTTTTGACTACTAGCTTTCAAAGGTATCTAATTTTATCGCGTCTCGGCGACCCTCACCCGTCCAGATCGTCAACCCATCTCACTTGTGGGTGGCGTAGGAACAATCAGAAGATCATTCTCCACCTTTTCAAGGAGAAAATAAAATAGTAGAAGAAAGGCTACCTAACTAACTAACCATCACACCGTTTCCCGAAGGGGTAGGCAGAGGACGAACTGCCAAACAACCCGATATTTGCACATACACACCGTTTCCCGCAGGGGTGGGCAGAGGACGGACTGCCAAACAACCCGATATTTGCACATACTCCATGTTTCACTCATATTCATACATACTCTTCTGGTATTCTGACGCTTGACATGGCCCGACTCAAGTATTTGGATCACTTGATCGTGTCATGTCTTCCCCGGCTTCTTCTTCCATTCACATTCGCGACATATATTTTCCTTACACTAATTTCTTCGTTCATACGCTCTACATGCACAACCCATCAAGGTGTCCCTTTCATAACCTTACTCATTACGCTCACATCAGCCTTGCATCCAACGCCAATCTCAATTTTTCACGCGGTCATACATGGTTTTACCACACACCCAGGGATCTCATTTCTACAGCATTCAGTCTACTTTCATCCGTCCTCTGCAAGTTCCATGCCTCACTGCCACACATCGAGGAAGATGTACCGCAGTGACAGATGACAAAGGAGAATACAATAAGGAATTGTATTCTCCCTGGTGATTCGATATGGCAAAACGTGTTATATAAGTAAGTTTTTTCAAGCAACCTCTCAAGGAATCTCTGACTTTTAGTTTATCACCACAACTTAGAATACTCGTAGATGTTAGACGAGATAAGAAAGTTCCTAAATACGCCTATCTGATTAAGTATGTTTTTTTTATCAATTTCACAGTTTTACGACCTCTTCGTGAGGCATATCAAACACAACAACCAACATCACACATCACAACACCCAAATCAAACGCTCAAACTCTATGTCATGACGAAATTAATGAATTAATCAAATTAATAAATTCAATCTCGTGACACACTCGGTCTAATTCTCAATTTGATGCGGAATTAATTCTTGATTCCTTAGGCCTTGCATTCGTATTTCTAACGCGCGGTACAATAATTACAGCGCGGATACTTATGGACGGCGCCCAGGAAGTATTGTCGTATTGTGCAGGACTCCGTTTAACATACAGTATCCCGTGCCGTAATCCATAAAAATCCATGGGTCATCGTTTGTCCGCAGCCCATACATGCACGCAAACCGCCGCAACTTACCCAGTCACTAATTCTGAGTTCATCCGTATTCGCTATCGCAGCAGTCTGTATTTCATAATTCAAGGAATTAAGAAATGTATTCCGTATTCAGTTGTGAGGTCGTAGTCACTACGTCCCTGGTTCATCTATATCGAGTCTGCCCTTCATAGGTTCGCAGGACGCAATTTAGTCACTGCACGAAACTAGTCAGAAGTTCCTAAGTAATTTCTTAATGCCCGCGGCAAATCCGTTTGTCATTAGTCCCAGAGCAGTCAAGCCGTCAGTTTCAATAGTACGGCGAGAATTTCCAAAGTCATCAGTAGGTAAGAATCATGGGGTGCATCGATGTTACACTTGGTAGATGGTTGGATGTCAAGTGATTTCGCACATTGTTTTCTGTAGTTGAGCGTCTCTCACTCACTTTTAGTCGGTTTTTGTTTGACAAGTAATATTATCTTAACAAATGAATCTATTATTTATTACATTAATGTGTACGAGTATATACATTTTTTGTATTATTTAGTTTTGAATGCGATTGTAATTTTCGTGTTATTTTTATACGCTATTTCCAATACTAGCACAATTTAAAATGCTTTTTTATTATTATAATATTTTGTTTATGAATTAAAGGAATGAAGTAAATGAATAAATTCACAAACCGCGGAGAATAAGACTGAATCGATTGACTACTATTAATGAATCTGCCCATGTCTAATGTCACGTACTAACATGTAAGCGAGTGGACAAACGCGTTGAGTTCCTACCCAGGCGTCGCGGGGTTCTATCATCTGATAGCCAAGTTCTCCATCGTTGCACAAGCAACATTTTCCGTTTATAATGATAAAGTATGAAGCGTTCAAATATTGTCAGGTTATTCTTAACGCGTGAATGTTAACCATTCTTAAAAATAAAATAAAAATTATGCGTAGATAACCACGATATACTTTTTTAACGATGATGAATTGGGTGCACTGAATCTGGCCATTGGGCATCTTGAACAGATGAAAATAGATAAAGAGGTAACCGTGGTTGATGCTGATTCGCTGAATGCAGTGCATAAAATTACAACATTTGAATAGAGTGAACATTGAGAAGACGAGAGCAAATGGGACCACAATGGGCAGGATGTGACCTCCGCAGCATCCTAGAGATTTACATCTGTTCATCTTAAAATCTAAACAAAACAATAAAAATAACTTCTTTTTATTGTACTTTTTTACATGTTACATTTTATTTTAATTTTTCTCGACCCCCGTGCTAGGCTGACTAGGCTCATGCCCGTATCATGGTAAATTATCACCGTAAACTTTGTATACAATCATGACAAACATAATATTTATTTAACTCATTGGCGGTTACTACCCCACTTCAACCCGAGTCTCAACGCACTATATTATGCTTTTTTCGTCATTTAATTTCTTAAAAATGTATATATACTTGCAACGAATAAAATTACTATTTAAAATCTCATGATAGAAATGCCATAGCGAGCTGAAAATAGGTGCGTTTAACATGAAATTCAAGGTAGAAAGAGATTATTCAACGTGACATAAATATATTACATTTAACAGTGGTGTGCAGTCTATAAAGGCTGAAAAGCTGTGCTACATTAAGATGTGGGCCATGTTATCCCTCTAATAAAGGTAAACCATTTTCATAAATTGACAGTGGTTTAGTTTTCAACACTGCCGCTAGATAACGCTAGGCTAACATAAAAAAAGCCTTTTGCGTTGCCGCCATCTGTGGGAGGAAAATGAATTAACAATTTGACTAAAGAAAATGATTACATATTGTCCTTAGAGTAATTGTCTCGATATTGTCTCGATTTAATATCGATGGCTCAGAGTTAAAATGTTGTAACTACAAAATGACAATCGTTGGGAAATTGCTAAAAATAAAGCTTTTTATAAAAACTAGGTTTTGCGTATTGCAGTCCTGCAATTGGTTGGGAACAGTTGTGTATGTGTGTTAAAATGTGGATGAAGCAAAGGGGTGTGTGTTAGAAATAATTTTTAAAATGTATTTTCGGAAAAATATTTCTATTCAACCTCCTACTCCTACACCAACTTCTACCCCTACCCCAACATCTACCCCTACCCCTACACCTACACCTATTCCTACTCCTACTCCTACTCCTACTCCTACTCCTACTCCTACTCCTACTCCTACTCCTACTCCTACTCCTAACCCTACCCCTACTCCTAACCCTACCCCTACTCCTAACCCTACCCCTACTCCTAACCATACCCCTACTCCTAACCCTACCCCTACTCCTAACCCTACCCGTACTCCTAACCCTACCCGTACTCCTAACCCTACCCGTACTCCTAACCCTACCCGTACTCCTAACCCTACCCGTACTCCTAACCCTACCCGTACTCCTAACCCTACCCGTACTCCTAACCCTACCCGTACTCCTAACCCTACCCCTACTCCTGCCCTTGCCCCTACACCAATCACTACCCCAACCGTTACCCCTATAAGGTTCAGTGCGAGTCTTATCTCGTAAAAATATTACAATGTCCAGTTTAAGGAAGTGTTCTTGATGCTTGAGGCATTATTTTATTCAATAAAATCATATAACCATCTAACAAGAAATTAGTTTTGATTTTACCAAAACTGCTAAGTTGTTTTGTAGTTACAACACTTTAACCCTAAGCCATCGATATTTTGAACGTGTTATTATACTATTCCTTTTTCTATAGTTTTATCAATTGTGTTTTCACAAACTATACACAGCCTACCTTGGGTCATAGACCAATGCACGCCACTGATATGTACAGATATGCAGTGGCGGTTTTCTTTAAAGTGCGTTTGTGCAGTGAAATCCCGTAAAAAAACCTAATAAAATAAGACAAACTTCAATTATAATTTTACCATACTGATGCAAGCTATTCCAATTCCGTGCTAAACAATGCACCCGTCCGTATTAATACTGTTCGAGAGCGAGTCCGAAATGAATCCCATACGTGCGTTTTGAATTCAGCGTTTATTGGATTTCCTGTTCTAAGAAATAGTTTATACAATCTCATACCAGTAGCGCTTTAGTGGCAAACCGTGGAAGCGTGCAAACCTTTAGCTGCCGGGTGCGCAGTGACTATGGGATTTTATAACACCAAATTTGTACAAAATCAGTAGATTTTTTTTTATGTGATCATTATGTTTAAGATTATTAAAATAAGTTAATTTCTGAACATTGCGTAAATTGTGATTTACGGATTTATTTCTTTATTATTTATAACCTACGACATTATATCCATAAGCCACAGAAGCTTTAATGAATCGTCAAATTGTTTATTGTTGCTAGGTCGCTAATCTCTGGTGCAGTGATATAACGTAATTCCTTTAGATCTAGGGGAAAATATGAATAATTATGGAAAAAACCAACATAGGATTTATAGATGAGGGAATTTTTACCCCCTTTTTTAATCTCCCATTGAACTCGCAATGAGATGGGCCGTGAACCGCCACTGCATTATTATACACATATAATGTTATTATTTTTGTTTTACTCAATAAAAATGGTTTATTCTTAATATTGTACGGATGCCTAAAAGAATATATACCATGTCAAGAATGCACCATTAAGGACATAGTTAAAATCATTTCGAAGACGACCGGTCAGTGGCTGAATTGACATCGCGTTTGGGTCTCACCCAGGCGTCATGAGTTCAACTCCTCGGCTGGCTAAGTCCTCCATTACGACACAATCAACATCTTCCGCTTACTGTGCTGGTAGTAGGAGATTTTCAAATATTGTCAGGTTATTCGAAACCAGGGAATATTTGTCTTTCTTTAACAAATTACTTCTTCACAATTAATTAATTTAAAAATAAGATATAGTATATTTGCGCACGTTCCAGAGTGGAATATACTCTTAGTATCGCCCTGGTGAAAGACCACCATTCAGAATTGAAACGCTGCTTGAAATGGCTTTTAGCCGTGTTTGGTCACCAGATCTGAATAGCCAGGTATTTCCCCACCATCCTCTTCTCCTTCTCCTTCCCCTCCCCAATACCTTCAGCCTCACAACATTCCCCAATTGGGCATGCCATATTCTCACTGGCTCCAGACGGTTAGGAGGAGTTGAGACTCTTGTGCGGTATTCATGTAAAAAAAAAAATTAAAATAAAAAAAAATTAAGCTTGGAATGGTCCTAAGTTCTAACTACTGGCTCTACTAGTTTAATGGTCGGATCTGAGCAATCGGAAACATCCCAACCATCCTCAACCCCACGATGATAATTAGTAATTTGATTTGATGATCCCAAAAAAAAAAATTAGAAACTTATTATAATTTAACTAAATTTATTTTTTTTTATAATTTGCTACATGAAACTTTTAATGCGAGAAATGAGAAACAAAAAAATTATTTACCCACCCCATACTACGGTAAAACAAGGCAAACAATTGAAGTTGTTATTTTGAAAAAGTTGGGAAGTTCACTGATAAAACAATAGATAATTTTTATGAAACTTGTAAAAAACACAAAAAATGTTCGTAAAGAATAATAAAAAAAGTTACGAAACTGTTCAATTATCTATCCTTTTATGAAATTTTACTTTTGCAACTTTGAATTCGGTAATAATTTTATCGATTACTAAAAAAAAACATCTCAAATTCAGTTTTTTAAATGTCACTAGTGTAATTAATTGCGTTATCAAGGTTGGGACTATAAGGCAGAAAATGTGTCGTCCTAAAAAACGGTGCGTTTTGGCGCCATGAAATTTACACACGTTGTATTGTCTGGAATTACGTGGTCAACGAAACTATTTTCAGATCTCCAAAGAAGAAGTCATAAGTCATTACAACAAATATTCCTAGGCATAAAATTCGCTTGGCAAGCGAATTTTATGCCTAGGAATGTTTGTTGTAAGCGCAGAAAGCGTGTTTTTATTTATTTTACGAAGAATTTTGTAAGAAAAAAAGAAAATTAATCAAGAGAATGTTTTACACATAATCTTAATTATAAAGCGGCATTTTTTAATTTAAAAAAAAAAATTTTTTTGCACGAGTTCATAATTTTCTAATGAAGAAATATATTATTTAGCAGTTTACGCTTATATTTTTTACAACGTAATTAACAATTTTATTTTAAATCTTATCAAAGGGAATTTCTAGGAAAAAGTGCAATTTATCCAAAGCATTTTTTTTTTGGTTTTCATAAGGTAAACCGATTCGTGGTAAAGATTAATCGAAAAAGTATTTTCACCGATAGCTTCGCCTTAATAAATCAAAATAACTTGTGTCGAAGGGGGAGTAAATCAGATACCCGCTGACAATCGAACTTGACCTGTCCGACTGCTAGTTGAGGTGGTCGATAGCCACGTGGGTAGGAGTTTCTACCCACGGGGCTATCGACCACCTCAAACAGTATGCATTGGATTTTTTTAAAACTCGTTGCACGAAAACGAAATGGCATCACTGCCTGTTAGGTGTATTATGGAAACAATTGGTCGCCTACGCAGCTAGGTACTGAAGAAGAGATTACATAATAATATTAGTATTTTTACATGACCCGGAATATAATACAATATCCCTATTATTGGGAGCATAGGAGAGAGAAGCAAACTGCTGACAATTTTACTAAGTTAACCATATAATGGCAGCATTCTTTCTTAGCTTTTTTTCATTAATGGAAGCGAGAAGTATATTTTACTTCGGCCATTTTAAATTAGGCGTTTTTCTCCATGCTTTGATTAATCTTGTCGTTTAGGGTAATACATATTGAGAGTACTCAAAATAAACATATTTACTGCTTAAATTGATCAAAAATATGCATAATTCAATCTTACCTCAGTGAAACATTTTTTTTATTAATTTATTTTCTTTACATTTTTTGTTTCCATATACAGTTTCACTATATCTATAAAACACTAATTATCTACCAACATTTATATTTTTTTGAAATGTTATTCTTTTCATGTTTGTTCAAAAGAAAAGGTGAATTTTGAATTTTCGTGGGCTGTGTACATTCGATTATCGATTTTTTGTTGTTGTTATGTTGGTACACATATGTTTATCATATGTTAGCATTATCAGCCATTTTGGATTAGTGGTTTGTTTTTGACAACTGGAAAGGTTAGTCACATTTTTGTGTGTTCTTTGATTTTTTACTTTTGAAGAAAATGGATCAAAGAATATGTATTAAATTTTGCGTTAAAATGGAATAAAGTGTTCCAATGCACTTAAAATGTCGACTGTGGCATTCGGCGAGTCTACTTTACCTCAAAAGTGTTTATAAGTGGTACAAGCGCTTTACAGAAGGCCGAGAAGATGTTAATGACGATGAGCGTCCTGGAGTTGCAACCACGTCAACAAACGGAGAAAACACCGAAACAGTGAAGAAAATGGTTTTGGAAAATCGTCGAATCACTATTAGGGAAGTTGCAGGGGATGTTGGCATATCAATCGGCTCATGCCATGCAACTTTCTCGGATGTTTTGGGCATGAAACGTGTGGCAGCGAAGTTTGTTCCGAAATTGCTAAATTTTGAGCAAAAGCAACGTCGCATTAGTATCGCTCAGGAGTTGTTGACTGACGTCAACGACGATCCAGATTTGCTCAAAAGGGTCATAACTGGTGATGAAACGTGGGTATATGGTTATGAGTCGAAACCAAGGCCCAATCATCCCAATGGAAGCGGCCAGAAGAGCCAAGACCGATAAAAGCACGCCAAGTTCGATCAAATGTGAAGGTTTTGCTCACTGTTTTCTTCGATTAGAATGGCGTGGTGCATCATGAGTTCTTTCCAACAGGTCGTACGGTTAATAAGGAATACTACAAGGAAGTTATGCAACGTTTGCGTGAAGTAATACGGCTCAATCGATCGGAATTGTGGAAAAACAAATCATGGATTTTGCATCACGATAATGCACCAGCTCACACATCAATGCTTGTTCGTGATTATTTGGCCAAAAACAACACCGTAATCATGCCGACCACCGTATTCACCAGATTTGGCTCCTGCGACTTTTCCCTATTCCCGAAACTGAAGAGACCAATGAAATGAAAGCGTTTTGCCACAATTGATGAGATAAAGTCAGAATCGAAGAACGAGCTGATGGCCATACCGAAAAGCGCATTCCAGAAGTGCTTCGAGGATTGGAAGAAGCGCTGGCATAAGTGCATTATATCTGAGGGGGATTACTTTGAAGGGGAAAAAATGGATATTGATGAATAAATAAAAACTTTTCGAAAAAATTCGAAATTCACCTTTTCTTTTGAACAAACTAAACAAACCTTACTTATCTTAACCTCTTCGTATTTGTTTCCACTATACAGTTTCACTATATCTGTAAAACACAAATAAATAAAACACTTTTGTATTTTTTGTTTTGTTTTATTGTTATTCAAGTTTCTGTAATACTTATCTTACCTTTGTTGAAACATTTTGTTTTTTAATTTTTCTTTTCTATATTTTGGATTACCATACCTTTTTTTTTTATTTGTATTACATATTAACGAACACTCATTTCCTAAGCGCAAGCAACAGCTTACACTAGGAAAGAAAGGACATTGCACAAATCTGTAATAAAAAATAAAAAAAGAAACAAATACTACCTAATAAAATAAAATAAAAAAATCAAAAGTTTATCGTGTTTGAGATGCGATTAGTAAATTTCACTCAGTAGTTCCCATCATACAATGAAACGTAAAATTAATTAAAATTACCTACGAGAAAAAGGGCAGCCTGCTACTATGAAGACAAACGCATTGCTGAGGAAATACATCTCGAAGAGAGCTAGCGCAATCGGTCAGCATTTTAGTGAAAAATTTGTTTCAAGTTGGACAGAATAAATGTGGAGTCTTATCGGAACGATGGATACCTAGAGCCTGCAAGGTATTAGAAAAGAGATTACATAACCATTTAAGTATTGTTACATAACCCTAGGCTGTGGCTGTACAGTACACCCATTAGAATCCGTTGGGTATTAGGAGCACAGAAGGTAGAAGCGTGTTGCTGACGCATGTCATTCCCCTGTTATGATTATGTTTTGTTTGCTAACTGATACCTCTGCACAGGTAAAATAGGCAGGTACGGGGTGTATCGGTTTAAATCGATCGACAGGTATATTAGAATGTGAAAGAATTTTAATGTGCCATCCTAATTTTAAACGCAATTTTACGAAAATCGTGAGATGGAAGTAATAACATCAATAACTGATTGTTGCTTGTAATGGTGTAAGGACTTCCAGAAATTGAGAAATGATCGCCATCTTTTTATCATTTTTTTTAATACATATTCCTCCGAAAACTTCATATTCGTACGATAGTAAATTATAAGTTTTAAAAAAATCGTATCTAGTAAAGGAATAAAAATAATAATAAAACAAAATCAATAAATATGGAACTAAGATTGTTTAATCGTTTGAAAAAAATATTCACGTTGGGGTGGCGCATAGCTGAATTTTCGACTTATTTGCGATTCATAACTTAGATCTTCGACTGAAGCTTCGAATACTTTAAGCAGAAAATCCAAAATAAGATGTAGTGTAACTTTTTCTTTATTTTACAAGAAAACTAAAATTTTATTGAATACATTTATAATGTACATAAAATAGACCCAAAGCGTATTTATAATTTAAAAAATAGAGAGTTTGTTTCTCCTGTAAAATTACCAAAGTGGACTTATACTCCAAGAGGAAACTGAACATTGTTTGATAAGGGGATATGTTAATACGGAAGAGAGAGGGAGCTCGCTAATATAAATGTCGCTAGGGCGTAAGCGATCGTTTTTAAAATATACAATTAAACACGGCGTATTTAGAATTGAGCAAAATTTTCAAGGCTAACTAACTAACCATCAATGACTTTTCATTTTTAAAAAGTGTGCCGATTCATACGTGTGTTGCATTATCATGGAACCGTTTGTAATATGTTATGTACATAGAGATTCTAAATGTGGAGGCTTGAGGTAGCAATATGTGTATTTGAATCACCGAAGAAATAAACCAATAGAATTGTGCTGTGGGCGTGTCCGCGTGTCCGAAGTGAGCTCAATTTTTGAGAGTAAGCGAAATTCTTTCTTCAAGAGAAAATGAATTTATTGGCCAGTTGGCCAGTCTGGGGCCTAGGGGTCGAAAAATCACGTAACCTCGCGACATCAATTTTCTTTCTATTCGGTTTAGATCACACTTTTAGGAAGTATCGGTTCAATGTCTAAATAGCTGACTGAATTAAGTAAATCTCAAGCAATGCATTAGCTACGAGGGGGCAAATTATATAATTGCTTTCCTGTCTAAATTTAAAGAAGAAAAAAGTCTATTAATTATCGCCACCCTGTTGGGCAACGTTGTGAAGCGGGTTAAGGAGGGTGCTGTAGGAATAAATTTGTTAATGCAGGCCTTGAAGAGGTCTGGATTAAATGTAGAAGAAAAGATAGACGCTAGATCGTTAGACATACGAGCCGACTTAAAAACAAGTGGGCGAAACGACCCGTTCTCATGAAACCAACATTAACTATGAACGGGTGTTCTGCTCGTGTTCCTCGAGTTTCACGCACATGCACCGGCCCGGAGGGGATCAACGCTGCTAGCTCCATTGCAGCAAGCAGGCTCCATTGAAATATCTATACAACAGACTGAGCATACCTACGTCGAGTCTGTGCATTAGAGATGGCAATCCGTATGTTAATAACGGACTGTCAATTAGACGAACCGCCCTCTTTGCACAGAATCAAACAGGTTTATCAAGTATTTGGGAGCTTCAGCCCAGGGGTGGCTTCCAAATTAAAAATGTGGACGTACTTGAGATATGTATGGGGTTAGCAGCTGGTCACTATTGAAGAATCTGCTAACCCTATAAATACAAGACGCCCAGTTTTTTTTAAGGCAGATTTACTCGGGCTTCTACAGAGCCCCGATACTTGAGCTGGTCTGAAATACTTACCCCAAACATTTCAATGGAGTCTTTATTGAGAGGGCGGTCCTATCAAATTGCACCAGGCAGTAATTGTCCGCCTTTTTGCTGAGATCAGACACGCTTGGGTTTTTAGACGTTGAAGCTGACCAGGTTGGCCCTACCCCAGGCACGAACCTTCTCGAGGTGGTGGTTAACTACAGTACAATACATTATTAAAGCAATCAATTCATTTTAAATACATCACACAAAATAATATAATAACGCTTTCATTAATAAGGTGAACTTTACTGCTGTTATTGAAAAATCACTATCAAATATTATAATAAATCGAATGTCAAGGCTGCCATATCAATCAAGGGGTTATGAATGGTTTGGAGGAAGTTATGACGTTATGATGTGTTACCCTACCTCCACCCTTAACCCGACGCCTACAACCACCCCTGGGTGCACATATCACCAGTCTCGTTGTAGAAAGAACGTTTCATTGACCTGGAAAATACAGACTTAAAAAGTTAAAAATTGTACATTTTTCTTATTTTTTAATTATTTTTTACATTCCACGTCAGAAGAGATTTTCTGCTTCACGCACACAGACATTCCGCTTTATAGATAACAATATTAAGTAATACTCCCAAACGACTCGTAATACTTATAAATCTCATAAAGCGATAACGCGCGTGTAACAGTTAGCGGGGAGTAATGTAAACAAAAATTATAACAAAAGGTGGCCACGGGCCGAGCAACGTGCTCGCTGATCGACCAACAAAACATTTTTTGGGAAGACTTGGTTTATTAATTAAAAATCTACACCACCCCCTCCCCTCCCTACACACCGCTTCAACTTTGGCTGAACACAGAAAAAATGCACAACACGAGTTATTTTTTTTTAATGTAAATACCGCACTAAAGACTCAACCGTCCAGAGCCAATGTAACTATGACATACCCCATTAGCTTCGTCCTGAATCTGAGAGGCGTGCGAGCAAGTATAAAGCAATAGTTAAACAGCAAAGGACCGAAATATCATTACGGTCACAACCGATTTCATTTATTTTTTTATTTGAATACCGCACAAGAGTCCCAACTGCTCCCAACCGTCTGAAGCCAGTGAGACTATGGCATCCCCAAATGGAGAATGTTGTGAGGCTTAAGGTATTGGGAAAGGGAAGGAGAAGGGAGAGAGGAAGGCGGGGAAACACCTGACTATTCAGATCTGGTAACCAAACACGGCTAAAAGCCATTTCAAGCAACGTTTCAATTCTGAATGGTGGTCTTTCACCAGGGCGATACTGAGAATATCTTCCACTCTGGAACGTGCGCAAATATACTATAAATACATTATTTTTAAATTAATTAATTGTGAAACAGTACAAATTAATTAATTTAATTAATTTGAACCCCGGATTCGTAGTCGAGGGTCTTACCCCTCGACGATGGAGGCCGTCTTTGGCCTTTTGGGTGAAATTTTTTTATTTTATTTGTTAGTTGGGAACTGCCTCGAACGCCAGGAGCGCGGTGCGTGGACAGGGCCAATGGGATATGTTATGGGGGCGAAAGGTATGGAGAAGAGGAAGGTGGAAAAGTATCTGTCTATTCAGATCTGATCGGATATTTTATAAGTTCTATCGTGGCTTTACTGTACTCAAGAACCTAATTTGTCATATTATACGATAAAAACAAATCCGATGAAGGGTTCCTAAGCAGAAAATTCTACGATTCAAATTTAAATAACACTAATACAATTTTAAGATCAAATCGATGTTGATCATTATACAATTAATATCGCTGTTCGTCCGTTGAACGTGACTGTACCTTATATAGGTTAGGAGGTCTGAAAGAACCTCCAAGACGTAATTATTATTTAATTAATTATTCATTTCCAGCATCACGTGCTGCAAGGCGTGACCCCCAACCCTTTAGATTTCCACCCTCCTGTAGAAGGGTGGATATTTTTTAATTAAATCAAAACGTTTTGCGTCTGTGCTGTAACAATCATTACGTGATCTGTAACTTTTTTCTACGGTTAGTAATGGCTGTGTCACACGCAGCCAACACCAAGGACAGTGATAAGTGGCAACTGAAACGTTGAGTTAATTTTAAGTCACTATCGGCGTCTGGACAGTGGATTAAGTGGTAAGTAGTAAATTACCGTTAAGTAACAATTTAGTTGGCTGGATTAGAATCCTTTTTTTTCGGTTAAGTACGCTCCGGGCGCATCCTTATAGTTAGGTGGAGGCTATTGTGACGCTGTTTGGACACGCACATAGTCAAGTTTTACTACAAATACAGGAGAGTTTAGTGAATAACTTACTTAATAGCACGTGTGGTTTCGGACATAACTGTGCAGTAAAAATACAGATAAATAATTATAAGAAAATGACTTACAAAATAATTGCAATGAGGGACGAGCACCCAAATAAGGCGCTAAACGTCAGCTTGCAGGTGGATAACGCAACCAATACAACAAATAATATATCTGTAAATTCTATACGGGTAGTAAAGAAAATGTCTAAGGTTTCCAATGACGAAAATCTTCAAACTGTTATCTTTTAAATTCTATGTAACACATTCCAAAATGTTTGAAAACATGAGCAGTTTGAAAACCAGTGAAGGCATTTTCGAACTTTTTACCTAAAATTCCAGTACATATTTCAAATAGAAATTAGATTAGAAAAAAAAAGCTTAGAGTCTAAAAACTTTTGTCATCGGAAACCCCACACATTTCCTAACTACCCGTGTAGAATATATAGATACATGGGTATATATAGATACATAAATATATACATACAACAAAAATAAATAAAATACTTCTCATCCGTACTAGACATTTACTAAACCTTTAATTAGAAAAAATAGATCATTAAGTTTGGATGGGTATTTTGGCCTCCAATCCAAAATTCAGTTTTATATGAAACAGGCACCGCAGCCGTTTCCCTTAATAACAATAACTTTGTTTAAACCACAGCATTTGATATGTAAATATCTACATGTTTCAGAAGCGAAGCTCCCCTCATCAGGATAAACAACATTCCAAATATATTACCAGGTATATTGTTTATCTTGATGATGGGAGCTTTACTTACGAAACGTGTAGATATTGACATATCAAATACTGTGGTTTAAACAAAGTTATTGTTATTAATCAAATTTAACTTTTACTCGGTTACCTCAGTTTCTAGAAGCTTACTTTTCCATCTGCCGGCATCGGTGAACGTTTCTTAACTTTGGCTATCGTTGTTTTAATGTCACTAAACTGGTCTTCAAGAGAAATAAATCAACCGGTTCAATAATTACAGGGTTATTAAATTATTAGCGGAAGGCTCATCTGATCTTAAATACATCGGTGCTACATAATATAAAAGGTGTACCGCTGCTAGTTCCGTTGTAGCCTTTGCTTCGTTCTCATAAGTGACGTGTGGAGCAGAAAGAGAAGTTACAACGGAGCTCTGAGCGGCAGGACTATATCACTTCTGTTAAAATTCAAATAAATTTACATGAAGCATCCATTGAGAGTGTATCCTTGCACCGTATATGCAATCTAACGACATCTAACAACGATACAATGAAACATAAAGAAGTCTCGCTCGGTTAGATGCAGAGCTGCCAAATTACTATTGTTTTATGTGAATACCGCACAAGAGTTCCAACTGCCCAGAGCCCGTAGGACTAGGCAATCACAATTGGGGAATGTTGTGAGACCGAAGGATCGGGCGAGGAAGGAGACGGGGGAGGTGAAGCTTAAATAGAACCTGGGTAATAGCAATGGTGTGCAAGGTTGAAAATCTGTGCCTACCCTAAGAAAAAAATATATAAAAAGAAATTATAGAATATTTTTTAATGTAATAAATTTCTGTTCCAAACGAATTTTTTTCATAAATTTAATAACGAATTTGTACGCAGTTGACCATGACAATCAACGGAAGATGATAATAAAATGGCCTCTGTCAAATATTCAACGCACAGTTAATACCCGAACATAAAAAACTACGCACAACCTACCTTTGGTTATAGAGCAAGCACGCCACTGGTATTAAGATCTAATCACTGAAACACGACTAAAGCCACTTTCAGCAAAGTTAACCGGCGTCACAACACCTTGAGGTGATTTTTCATTGTATAATCATTATTGCATTATTTCTATTCTGAATGGTGGTCTTTCACCAGAGCGACACTGAAAGTATCTACCATATCTCTATTAACTATTAGTTTGCCACTAACCTTCTAATAAATGTGATATAATAATAGATAACAATAAATAATGATAAATAATAATAAATAATAATAAATAATTAAATAAATAATAATAATAATAATAATAATAATAATAATATTTATTTGAAACATACATTATTTGACAGAAATATTTCAGAAGGCTTTGACTGTCCAACTAGGAGCAAATCCCGTTTTAGGACAGTCAAATTGATAAGATTAGTTCATATTAATATACAAACACATAAAAGAATATAAAACAATCCATAAAGTAAATTCAATAAAAAAAAAAGAAAAAAAAAGAGTTTTTTTTTTTTTTTTTTAAAGTATGTTGCAATTTTTAAATTAGTGTAGAATAATAATGAATTACAAATGAGATGTAAAAGTTTAAAATATAAAGTATACAAGTTTAAAGAATATAAGTTAAAGGTATGATATGCATTTTTTAGTTTACTGTAGAGAAATAATAAATTACATTTGAGATGTAAAAGTGTATAGTGAGAGTAAAGTTTAAAGTATAAGATTCTAAAGTATGATATGCATTTTTAAATTAGTGTAGAGTAATAAAGAATTACAATTGAGATGTACAAGTTTAAAATATAAAGTATAAAAGTTTGAAAAATAAATTATTGAGCATGATATGCTTTTTTTTTTTTTTACAATAAATTTAGTGGGTAGTAATAACGAATTACATATGAGATGCAAAAGTTTAAAGTATAAAGTATAAAAGTTTAAAGTATACAAGATTAAAGTATGATGTGCATTTTTTTTTTTTTGATTTAGTAGTAGTGATGTATTACATAAGAAGGTTTTATTAAAATTGTACATACATATTAATGAGCATATGTTCGCTTTTGACCCTCCCTAAATCGAGAAGCCATACATTGATCAGTTTACGCAGGACGTTTGTACTTTTCATTTTCCATGTATTGGGTATTATGTTGAATAATTTTGGTCCTAAGTATGAAAATTGTCTTTGAGCAAGGGATGTCATGGTTTTTGTTGAAACTATTGGATTACTTCTTGAGTGTCTGGTGTCGTGATAGTGCTCGATAGATGGGTAGTGGTGACGTTGTTTATGTGTGTGTAATACAATTTTCCTGATATACAGTTGTCTGACATCAAGAACTTGCATTTCTTTGAATAATTCATCACTGGGGTACCTGAAGGGTTTTTTAAGGATGACTCTTATTAGGGATTTTTGCGCTTTTGTAAATAATAATAAATAATAAAATATAATAATAATAAATAATAATAAATAACAATAAATAACAATAAATAATAATAAATAATAATAAATAATAATAAATAATAATAAATAACAATAAATAATAATAAATAACAATAAATAATAATAAATAACAATAAATAATAAAAAATAATAATAAATAATAATAAAAATAATAATAAATAATAATAATAAATAATAATAATAAAATAGCAACTGCAATGTTTCTGTATCTGTTTGCACATAAACCCTAGCAAGTAATATTTGTACAGCGCGCTTAAGGGCCATCACTCAAAAATGGCCTTACACATCACTCCGTGGTTTGGTAACTGAAGTTCTTCTAAAATACTAAAATTTTCTAAATTTCTATAAGGGAAGTTAGAAAAATGTATAAGTTTTCAAAAGACAAAAATCTTCAAAGGTTGTTTTTTATCCTATGAAAAACATACGAAAACGTCTGAAAATAGGTGCAGTTTCAAAATCAGTAGGCAATTTTGAACGTTTTACCTAAAATTCCAGTGCATATTTCATATAGAAATTAAAACATTACAGTTTGAGGATTTTTGTCTTTTGATACCTTACACATTTTCCTAACTACCCGTATAGAAATTTACAGATAACACATTCATAGTATTTCTTGCGTCAGCAGACTACAAAGTGTGTATTTTTGGACGCTGACCATGGGGTAATTTTACACAAAATGGCGCTAGACACATTATCGAAATATTATTATTATTATATAAAAATTCAAAAGATTTGTTCGTGGACAAGAATTGAATAGCCATGTTATCCCATCACTCCCATATACCATTTCCTTCCGCCTCAGAAATCGGGCGGCTAAACAAATTATAATAGGCACTGAACAGAAAATTCCTAGAATAAAGAAGTTTACCGAAGAAAGTCGACAATTAACATAAGACCTGTCAATGCCTAGGCTCCAAGCAGGCCAATGGAATTGATTATCTGCTCAAGGATTAAAGTTTTTTTTTATATTTGACTAATTTATTTAATTCATTTTTTTATTTTTTATTATTTTTATTGAGATTTAAAAACCTGATTGTAATATTTAATTATTGAAGAAAATAATATTAACATATCCTAAATAAATGACGAAACCGGAAAAAAGGACAGAAAATAAAAAGATTTCAGTCGCATAAATAATTAAAATGAGGTTTTTAAATCTCAAGAAAAATAATTAATAATTAAAACCCTTCCTTGCCGATGCTGTCAACTGTTTTGACAGTCTCTAATTATTTCAATATTTCTGATAACAAACTAAACACAGAGTTCATATTTTAGGAGCTCCTCAGCAAAAGGTTTATGTATTAGATAAAATATTTAAATATATAAGTATTTGTTGAACCCAACAAAAACAAATGTTTTGTTGAAAAACCGGGAAAAATCCGTTAATAAATACGTATGTCTGCGTGCGTTCATAACTTGCAGAGCGACGCGGTAGTGAACGAGATGGGTACGGGACTTCGCTCACCGTGCCATCGTGCGCGGTCATCAGTAGTAACCGGCAGTCTACCAGCTGTAATGAATGTATCATGCGTTTTATGCGTGGCCAGTGTGTTTTCCTCGTTTTCAGCACCTACACACAATATTTTATTTATGTCCATATGTACTCTCAACAGAATGATTAACAAAAGTAATAAACGTGAACTGCTCATCTTCACCCAACTTAAAAATTGCAAAATCTAGATGACCCTGTACACTGAGTTCACAGCACCGGAGCTTGGTGGATTTTCTAGCACTGTAAGGGGGGGGGGGGTTAATGAAATGCGTGTTGAACTTCCCCATGCAAACATGCAATTTTCACTTTAACGGATATTTGACTCTGAACCAAGGAAAACTTTCGCCTGCGGAACGTTTATCGTTCCTGTTAAAATCAATGTATTTCTTTAAAGAGGGAGGCATAGAGATTTTTCAAGCATTGAAATGGTGCATGGTACAAGTGAGATTGATAAACACTGGTTTATGTCTTCAGTAATATAAAACAGTACTTGCATTTTCAAACATGTGCTTTAGCATATTTTCATATCTGCTTTCTATTCAATTATTGTTAATACTATTACAAATAATGGTCCATTCTGCGTGATAGGTATTGTTTACGAAAGGGTAGCTTTATGTCACGTTTCGGGCCACGTTTCGGAGTCCATTGTCCGGGTGGTTTGGGGTGGAAGGGGGTGCCGAAATACTAAATCAGGAATATCCAGCTCTCAAATAACAACAGCGGTAATTGCATTTTGTGCTGTAGAATATTGGGTTATTATTCTGTATCAAGTAATTCTGTACCGTAGTTGACTGGAAATATTAAACTTAGATCCTAACCAAGCCTAACGTAACCTAGTCCGATGTAACGTAACCTAAACTGGACTAATGAAACGTCGCCTAACGTATCGTAAACTAAACTAACCTAGAAATAGAAAACGAATTAACTTCAAATACAGAATGATGTAGAAAGCACTCAACTGCACTTCAAACACCCCATATTAAAATTCTTTCGGCAATATGATCAAATTAAAATAATTTAATCTAATATTACGTAAGTGAAATCCTCAGCACGAGAAATCCCAGTGAGGATAATCATTGTTATTTTGACTTGTTTCCAAAAAATAAATAAATTATAAAACATGTATAATTATTCTTTTTTTTAATTATTTGTAAAACTAACAGTTTACAATAATTATTAAGTATGGTAAATGTATATAAAAACTGAAGTAATAATAGGTTTTCACTCGAGTGTCAAACTTATTTAAATTACAAAAAATACAATAAAACGTTACAAGTTTAGCCTAAGGGGAAGGGATGGTAGGAGGGAGGGGAAGGGAATGGATCTAGTCCGTGTAGAGTAATATGTATTGTGTGAATGTTATTTATTTATTTTAGGTATGACCTTGTGAGGAACTGGGTAAAATAAATCAAACTCACTGTATGAAGTGCTAAAAATGACTGAAGCACGGCGAATAAAAGTGTTTTGTTTTGTCTGGTTTGTCTGTTGGGCACTCTCAATTGAATCCGTTCAAATAGTTCGGGGCAATCTATCACAGAGGTGGCTTTTTTTGTAAAATAGTATGTCTGCGGAACTTCTGCGGCTTTCCAGTAAGGAAATCCCGAAAGACGCGTCTGACTCCTCATGACTCAAGTAGGAACGATAGCCCCGAAAATCGAGGTATCGTAGAAAACGATTTTGCACTTTCTCCATCCTTTCTGTGTGTGATATGTACCTATTATGCAGTGGCATGCAGTCATAAAGGCTGAAAAGCTGTGCCTTTTTCCATGTTTTCCCAATGAATTTGGTAAGGAACTTGTACACTCATTTATTTAGTTGGCCACAACAAACAGCAGAATATGATAATAAAATGTCAATTTTCAAATATTGCATGCACATTCTTACCCGAACTACACACAGCCTACCTTCGGTCTTAGGGAAATGCACGCCACTGCTATTTTTTTTTAATTAATTAAACTTTTTGTTACATGATACAATACATATTTTATTTACACATTTTATACTATTCTTCCATTAGAAGCATTTCCTTGTGGATGGAAGAAGAGTGTACATTATTTATTATTGGTAATTAAAGTAATATAATATAATATATGGTACATGTACATGTTTGCATTACAGTTTTATTAAGGGAAAAAACATAGTATATAGTAAATGTGTTATAAAGAGATATTTGTATTACATATCATAATTCGGATAGTATACTTAAAATATATGCGTTTCGAAGAAAAAAGAAATGTTATGGAAGACAAGTAAATTTCAGAATATTTGCAAGGAAAATTAAGTTGGAAATATTTTTTTTATTAAGATTGTCTTTAAAATATTTCTTGACAGAGTTAAATATTAGTATTTTATCTTGAATGCATCTGATCTCTTCCGGTAGTTTATTGAAAAATTATCGTCCTTGGTAAGTATAATGTAGTTGTGGAAATGAAGTATTTAATTTTGGGCATGGAAAAATATGTTTAAGACGCGTACGGTTTTCAGTTAAGAATTCATATTTGTCTTTTTCTTTTACGATTTGAATTATTGAATTTTTAATGTACAGATTTTTAAACGTGGGCACTTCGTAGGAAATTCATCAAATAGGCGATCCGTTGGGTAGTCCGAAGATTTTTTAAAAATATAATTTTAATTATTATTCTTTGAACAATTTCTACTGAAAGAAGGTTAGATTTATATGCGCATCCCCGAATAATGATAGCATATTGTAGTGGATTGAACTAAGGCGTGGTATATTATGTATATTATTATTATTCTGATAGCCTAACCTAACTAAATCTTACCCAACATAAAAACTAACCTAGTCTAGTCTGGTGTAGCCTAGCCTAGCATAGCCCAATCCAGTCCAACTAATGAAGCTTAACTTCTTTTTCGTTTTTTAAAGAGAGACAATCATATTAATAAGGGCCGGTATTTCAGTATAGTCGGCTCATCTTGTCAGGGTGTTTACCGTATTACAGCTTGACGAACGTAAATATCTCTCATAGCGAGCTAAAAAAGCGACTGAAATACCGGGTCTATATAATATATACTGTATAGATCATAGGTTCCCAGACTTTTTTCCCCGTGGACCCCTGTGCCGTTCTTTTAACTTTTCGTGGACCCCTCTCCCCCCAGTCTCTCTGTCCGAATCTTTGGCGCAATACTGAATAAGCGGTATTTATTCACTGCGCGATGCATTGCTGCTGGTATGAAAATGTGTAAAAACTTGCACATGAACGGGCCTGCGTGGAGGCGATTCGCTTTAAGTGCGCAGGAGGCTTGTCGAGCGAAACTTACTATGGTGCTTTACTACGCGTGCAGTCTAAATGAACTCCGATCTGTGGACCCCATTTACATCTCATGGACCCCTTGCATATCTTAATGGACCCCCAGGGGTCCGTACGAACCACTTTGGGAACCTATGGTATAGATAATCAGTTAACAAGATAAAACTAAACTCAGAGAATACGACGCATCCGAGTCGCAATCGTTGCTTCAGTAGCTTCGTGCAGACAGTCCACACAACGCACAGCACACATTCCTAACTACCAAATAAATAATTAAACCGTGAAAAGGGCAAAATAAAATGTATGAAAGCATTCGTGAGTATAATAATATGTTCGGACATTTCTATTCATGTTCAACCGTCGCTTGATACTTTGAACGTAAATCAAATTTAATAATGTTATTATTAAGTTCTGTTAGTTTGTTGTTTTTTTAATTAAATAAAAATATGAAATATTATTTTGAACTCGGATCGTAGAACAAAACAAAATAGCATTGGGGTACAGCAGTGTAACGTTTACAACTGATATCGAACGTTGTTCATAATACATTTAAAAAAAACCTTTGTTCCCTCCGGTGATTTCGGAGGTCAAGTTGAAGTATACAACATTGTTACTGTTTTAAAAAAAAAACTATATTTTAGTGTATTTAATTCGACCCCGTAACCCCAGCCAGCACGGGAATGCGTAATAGTGAAACAAACATACACAGTTACAGAGCTATACAGAGTTGTGTACAGATACAACGGCGGCAGCGGCCACTCGTCCTGGTCACGTTGGGCCACCCACACCGCACCCCCGTACTCCCACCCCATTAGAAGGGGCGCGTCGGGTGGGGTGGGTACTAAACGTACACATGCTATCCCCCTCCCTAAACAACTCCGTCCTATCGCAATGGAGGGTTATACATCATACGATATAATCCCAACTTTAAAGCGGATAATCCGTCTGTATCAAGCAGCTTAAACTCTCAAACGGTACTGGCGTCACTTCCACCAAGAAAAGGTATGGAGCCTTCGATCAAATTCTTGCAAAAGTATTATGTACAAATTATTATTATCAATATGACAGCCACACCACAAACTATTCATATGACTCACCGCTAGCGCGTCTTCGTCGAACTGCCAACACCTATACAGACCTTAATAAACGGATGATTTGTATAGCGCCGTTTTTGTGAAAAATCACCTCAAGGTCGCTGTAAAAGGGAAGAGGGTCAACGTAACGCGGTTTTCCCAAGCGGTCACCCATCCAGGTACTGACCGCGCCCAGTGATGCTTAACTCCGTTGATCGAACGAGAACCGGTGTGTTCAACATGGTATGGTCGTTGATCAACATATTCCAAACCTCTCAGTCCTGCGTCGAAACAGAAATAATTAGATATTCGCAAAAAGCATTTACTCTGTGGCTTGTCACAATTAAAATATGAACGCAAACATTTGTTTTAAACCACTTCAATTTAGTATAATAATCTCGACCGGTTTCGGAATTACCTTTCCCTCGTCAGGAATATATTGAAACTAAACTACGATAAAACAATGCTAGACATAATGAGTGGGAGCCGACCAAAACGTGATTACGGTTTTTTTTCGGGAGAACAGAGCGATTCACTGGAAAAATATCTAAAAGAGCTATACGTAAAATTTTCTTGGTTACTCAATACGCCAGAATTATTATTTAGGGATTTTCAAATTTCAAGTGCTTCTAAATTATCTAATTTCATGCCTCTATTATTACGGTCAAGAATTTGAACTCCTGTATCTTTATTAAAAATATGATCGGTTGAAAGGGGTGATTGGCAAACTCTGAAACTGTGAAAAAAGTGTATCGCTTTGCTCTTCCGAAAAAAACCCTAATTATCCCTTCCCCTTTGGTCGGCTTCCACTCCAACACCTAAATATTCACGTATGTCTATGATTATGTTACATAATAGTTTAGTTTTAATATATTCCTGACGAGGGAAAGGTACTTCCGAAGTCGGTCGAAATTATTATATTAAATTGAAGTGGTTCGAAACAAATTTATGAGTTTATATTATAAAAATAATTAGTCCTGTGTGTAGTGTATCTGATGTGCATTTTTTGTAAAATTAATACTCTACAATTATTTTTGTAATGTTAACTAACTAATGTACCTACTCCTATTCTACCCCATAATTGGACATGTATTATGTTTGTAAAAGGACTAAAATTTATTAGACTTGTTCTTTACTACTTTTTAGCAGCAATTTACCGATTCCTGTTCTGTCCCCTACATGTACCAGAAAACACAGACACTTCTGTGATAACAAAGGGTAATTGCAATATGTTCATTGCAGTAAGCAAGTGCCTATTTCAGAGCTGCCCCTCTTACAATTCGTTTCAATCCATGCATAACAAAATGCATTATTCGGAGGCAGTCGTTCATAAATCGTACAGGGGCTATGTATCTTTTGCGTTAGCTAACGCAAGTTAAATCGGCCATTAACAATACATTTTGACTGTTTAATAGTCCGTATCGCTCTAGCAAGCTAAAGTTTGCGTTTACGTTAAGAGACAAATCCGTAACGCAAACGAAAGAGACGATGATGCGGTTATGAAAACTGTCGAAAAGTGTTGTTTATGGCCGATTTAATTTACGTTAACTAATGCAAAAGATACAGACTTAGGCCCCTTCTGCCGTTATATAATGGTGAAACGCCACTGCAAAGAATTTGGAGAACGCTTTGTAAGTCCACGGTTGCCATCATGAATATACGATCTTATTTGGGCATGTAGAGTGAATGAACGAAGAAAGGAGTGTAAGAAGAATATATGACGCGAATGTAAATGGAAGAAGCCGGGAACGTCCGATAAAGACATGGCACGATCAAGTGCATCAAATACTTCGAGTCGGGCCATGTCAGAAGTCGGAATAATCGAAGAGAATGTATGAAACGATTTATGAATGTGAATGAAGCAAGAAGTGTATGCCAAGATCGAGTTGTTTGGCGGTCCGTCCTCTCTGCCTACCCCTGCGAGGAAACGGCGTGATGGTTAATTAGTTAGTAATTGATCGTTCCTTGTCCATTATCTTGGCTGCATTGCATTCATCCTTCCTTTTACTGTGTTCATCGAAGTTAAAATGCAGAGATAGCCTTTGATCATCCTCTACTCTCTATTGTACCTACTGTTCTCGCATATTTAACAAAGATCCTTTTTAGGTTTGTAAAATGATAAATTATATAGTACTTGCAAAAAAATCCCTTGGTACATTATCGTTGACACAGTGGTAAAGTTATTAATTGTATTTGTGCTTAATTCTTAGAACTCCATTTATGTTTTTATTTTTTTTAATTTAATGTAAACCAAATTTAATAATGTTATTTTAAGTTGTGCAAGTATTTTAGTTTTTTATTATTGTGACAGCTGTTTCGGCGTTCATTTTCAAACTGTGGTTACACCACGTTGAGACGACTTATTTATGATTATATATCCCCCAAATTAAACTTTTATGGTGCCTAAAATGATTTATTACCGGGGAAACCGATTTACTGGGAAAACAATTGTCTCAATAGATTCTATATTCTGTGAGGTACTTTGAAATCTGTTTTCCCCGCATTAAATGGCAATGTTTCCTTAATTATTTAAATGTATCATATTGTTAAGGTCTTGTAAAGATACTGAGAAGTGGGGAATAAATAATTTTACTTACTTTAATAATTATTAAATTTTATTTCAATTAAATAAAAAAATTTAAATCAAGTTTATACATTTTAGAAATGCCGAGTGTACTATCCAAACACTTTCTTTGGGTAGATTTTTATTAATCGGACCCTGTCTACGCACATTGTATTTGTTTTCAAAATAATAATAATAATAATGTTTTATTATCTTTTTCTCATAACAAATAAAAAATAATGAAAACTGGCTTTACCCGCACTGAGAATTTCATTTTCAAAATATGAAATTAAATTAATGTGTTTTTTGAGTGCAGTTGAGTGGTTTCAGTGTTAGCCTGTATTTGATGTTAATATATTTTCTATTTCAGATCCCCCCTATGTAACGTATCCAGCGTTTTATTTGATTTTTAAAATTTATTATTTTTGTTGTGATTTGATTCAGGAGAGGGGGATTTTGTTGTAGAGCTTGCTACCATAGTAAAACAAGCTTTTTTTGTCAAATATTATGCCATATCTCAAAAATATCAATTAAGTGACACTAAACTGTTGACAGAAACTAGGCTGGTGCCAAAATGGGTGTCACGCGACCTTTGGCTCCAGCCGTCGAAATGGTATTTTAAGGCAAGTCTATTCATTCTGACGTCAGTGATCCTGATAAATCACTCCTTCATTCATTCGTCCTTCTCAAAATCACTACATTCAACCGATACTTTCATTCAACCCACTCCACACAAACTCAATATCATTCATTCAACTAAAAATAGTTCACCCTTACATATCTCCACACCGCTAAATCACATGGGAATCCAACATGATGCATCCCATACGATACCATGAACGAACGGAATCTATACAAGGATGAACAGTATAAATCTACGTGTTTCAGATGAATGAGCCACTGACATGATTGTTTAATTGGCTTCAACAAATCCGGGTATTTTGCTCATGACGTCCCTGCAAGAGAAAGACTTGAATAAGAAACTCCAGTGAAAAAATTTTATCTAAAAAAAATTATTCATATCCAACAAACATTCTGAAAATGTAAGTTTTTTTTATATATCATTTATAAACAGTTATTTAAAAATTAATAAAACACCATCTGATAAAAACGCCCTGATTGATTGGCATCATTGAAATGACATCATGCGGTATTTCGCTCGTTAATTCCTTCTGTGTAAGTTCATTCCAAGTTATGCTTGTGTGAAGACAAGCACCCCTCCGCCTAGTACAGTTCGGATTTCGGCTTTTTTGACGGTTTTAAAAAGATTCAATCTTTGACTTTAAAATACTGGCATTTAAGTAAGAAGGTCAACATAGATTAAAAAAAATGGACTGGATTTTGAAGTTTTATAATTTGACTTATAAACTGACAATGAAATTGACGTTCAGACGAAATTGAAACCAAAACGTAATTTTGGAATAACTTATTGAAGCTTATAAACCTCATTACATTTTTAATCATTGAAGATAATATTAATAACTCTCAAAATGAAACATGAAATGGAAAAAAAAACACAGAAAATAAAAAGAAAACGGTAGCAACTAGGACTCGAACTAGGACCTCATGGTCTATACTGGACCCTGCGCTCGAATCCACAGAGCTACAGCTACCCCAATCCGTTTTATCGGTAACATACTTCGATTTTTCTTATAGCTTTTAATATAATTTTCAATTAATTCCCATATATTTTTGGCTGCTAACTTTTTATCACGACTACAAGATTCACCCGAATTTATTTGTAATATTTAGATAGTGTCTCGGAAATAATTAAACGTTTTTTTAACAGTTGGCACGCTGTAGGCACATGGGCTTTTTATAAAATTTATATGGTTGATCAATAGCCGATAATGATCAAAAATGTTTTTTTTCAGATTTTTTTTTAATTATGATTTCAGGTATAAGTTTCTCTGCCGTGCTAAGTAAAAAAGTTTTTCTTAACCTTTTAGAATATTTACAATTGGCCTAATGTACTGATTTATTGCCAAAACACTCGTAGACACTTATTCTATAATATCAAAATTAACAATATCTGTTAAAAGCAAGCACTTTCCTGTTTTTACTTGGCAATGGTGAATGTTAATCATTTTTTTTTAGAACTTCATTGTAAATCAAATTCAACAATGTTACTTACATTAAGTTCTGAATGTCTAATACTTCTGAACCAAAAAAAACATCATGCAAGTAGCTCATTGCCGATACGCATACTAAGGAGTTAAGGTAATTAAAAGAGGTATTCCAGGAACTTATATTATTGGATGCAGTGACATTTAAAGTTCAGATGTCAAACGCGTGCAGATGAGTCGACGATATTCTTTTTTTATCAAATGATAACATAAAATCAATGAACGGTTATTAAATTTTTATGTTCGGGTAAAATACAGGTGACGGAAATTGCTGTCACACGCAGCCAATGGCAAGGATAGTGATAAGTGGAAACTAAATCGTTTAGTTAATTTTAAGTCACTGTCAGCATCTGGACAGTGGCAAGTGGTAAGTTACCGTTGTAGCAATTTAGTTGACTGGATTAGAATCTTTTCTATTTGCGCGCGAATCCTTGTGGTTAGGTGGGGGCTACTGTCGCGCTGTTTGGACACGCACACCGTCAAGTTTTACTACAAATACGAGAGTTTACTAAATCACTTACTTAATTGCACATGTGGTCGGCACTTATCACTTCTCTCAGGACAGTGATTTAGTTACCACTTATGACTGTCCTTGCTACTGGCTACGTGCACACAATATATAATTATTTTCAGTATAAATTCTATCCTGACGAAGAAACCATTAATTTCGAAACACGTGGATACATATTTATTAAAATAGTAGTTAAAACAAAATAATTTATTCAAATGAATAAAAAATGTGTTGTAGGTATAAGCTTTACAAAAGTAGTATACTTTGTATCCTGATGAGGGAAGCTTCGCTTCCGAAACATGTTGGCATTTATATTTTAAATAGTGGTATAAACAAAACATTTCTTATTAATTTGATTAAAAATTACGAAGTATTGTTAACAATCTATTGAAGAAGTGAAAATAAATTACCATTATTTAAATTAAAATGATGCTACAAAGCGAAATTCCGTTTATTGAAGGAGAAAGGTATAAGTTTTATTGTATACATGTGGTTTTTTTACAATAAAAAAAATCGGTTGTTTATACCGCTCCTTCACGAGTCCGTAAGAAATTTGCATAGACCGGGTGCAGTAAGAATGCGTGATAACGAGAGCGCTCGGTTACATGCACACACACTTCTATTGGCGCCCGTACGCGTATTTACAAAGCCTATGCCATTTCAACCCCGGCTTGAATTTTAAAGTATTAATAATACCTGTAAGACTGGTTATTAATAATATATTAGGTCAATAAATATTAACCTAATAGATCTTCATAAAATAAAAACGAATAACTGGAAAAATAACATCACTCGTGTATATTTTTAATATAAAAAAAAAATAATTATAAAAAAGTGGCTAGTTTCAGTGTTGCAAAATATTAATTCAATAAAGTATGGCAGTGAAACATACATAACATTATATGCATGCCATATACGTACTTGCAAGTAACTATTTACAACAACAAAAACAATATACTCCATGATTTGTGTAATCAAGTGTTCAGAAACAATAATACTCCGTAATTTATGCAATCAAGTGTTCAGAAACAATAATACTCCATGATTTATGCAATCAAGTGTTCAGAAACAATAATACTCCGTAATTTATGCAATCAAGTGTTCAGAAACAATAATATTCCATGATTTATGCAATCAAGTGTTCAGAAACAATAATGCTCCATGATTTATGCAATCAAGTGTTCAGAAACAATAACACTCCGTAATTTATGCAATCAAGTGTTCAGAAACAATAATATTCCATGATTTATGCAATCAAGTGTTCAGAAACAATAATGCTCCATGATTTATGCAATCAAGTGTTCAGAAACAATAATACTCCATGATTTATGCAATGAAGTGTTCAGAAACAAAAACTATCAGTCTCACAGGTATCCAAGTCGGGGTTGAAATGGTACAGGTTTTGTAAATACGCCGCCCCCACACGGGTGGGTGCGGCGAGGAAGCAGTGTTGCCTACTTACATTGCCCGCACTCTTCCTGTGCGCCGACGATGTTGATTTCATACTTCATACCGACCTGTGAGGGAGCGGGCTTAAAATGATTATAAAACAAAACGTCCCTGATGTCATTCTATCCGTTCGCAGCTCCATCGCGAAACAATATGGAGAAATATGGGCTATTGTGACGATATCTGATTTAAAAACTTTTCCTACTGGAGTAACTCGATTAAAAAAATATTAAAATTATTGGGTAAAAATCATATTTCCCCCCATCATCACCGACGAGCCTTTTTCAAATCGTGAAGATATAAATTTATCTCAATAGTAACGCATTCTGTTCAACGCAGCAAAGAGTGATTGTCACCGATTGGCCATTCTTCAACATAACCTTATCGTACTCCTAATAGAATGTTTGTCTAAATAGATAACAAATAATAATTCAAGTGTTGTTTTCTGAACAGATAATAATGAAAGATGGCCGATACAATAATGTACTACAATTATTATAGCAGTGGCGTGCCGTACTGGAGTTTTAATAAAATCAATAATTAAACTAAGTTTACCATTGCCTTAATACGTATTTGGAATACCGATATTATACATCTCGTTAGACATAACTAAAATTAATAAAATGAAGAAAAAATCATTATTGCTATTACTCTTTTTAATATTACAAAATCTAACAATTTTTGTGCGTTTTTAAAGATATTGCATTAGAAAAATAATAAATAGTGCACATAGTATCAGTGGCACGCATTGCTCTATGACCAAAGGTGACTATGTGTAGTTTTTCAAGTTGCGTTATTAATTGTAATGTTTGGAAATAGCCCCTTCACTATGGTCTTCCACTGATAGCTGTGGTCAACTGAATAAATGAGCGTACAAGTTCCTTGCCAAATTCATGAAAAAAATGCATTTTGATCTTATGTATTATATTATGGGGTATTTTTTTTCTTATGGTAGGCATAGCCTATCAGCTTTTATGAACTGCACGCCACTGCATAGTATATAGACGAGAGAGAAAAATAAAAACAAGTAGACATAAGATAAAAGTCAGGTTTTATACGAACAGCAATGTTTGCCGCTTAAACTCCGCTTCATTGATGCGAAATATGTCAATATCCGAAGTGATTCTATTTAACAACGAGATAGCCCTCCCCACCGACATAACCATTTGCTAGTTAATCGTGCAGGGGCCTAAGTCTGCATCTTTTTCGTTAGCTAACGCAAGTTAAATCGGCCATAAACAACACATTGTGACAGTTCGGTAGTACGTATCGCGCTAACAAGATAAAGTTTGCGTTTACGTTAAGAGATAAATCCGTAATGCAAACGTAAAAGACGACTAAGCGTTTATGGAAAACGGTCAAAATGTATTGTGTATTGTCAATTTAACTCGCGTTAGCAAACGCAAAAGATACAGACTTAGGTCCCAGTTTAGTACAGCTTACTATGGAAATACAGATTTTAGAACTGCTTATAATAGATTAAAATGTGAGGTTATGATTGACTCCCGAATTTGAAAGTTTGACATTTGATTTGACAAGAAAATAGGTAAAACTCAATTTTTATAGCTTTATTTTTACTTTTATGCTTTAGTGCGAATTTCTTCCACATACTTTTAATTTCGACGTAACACATTATATTAAATGGCTTGTTTGATATGCACATTTCAAGAAGACAAAAAAAAACTTTTCCATGCAATTATCTCAATAACAAAGCGTTAAAAAAATAGCAGGTCTGAATATTAAATTAATATGATGTAGATTTAACTCCTTTAGAAAAGCACCATTAGTTACAACTCAGATCATATAATATAAAGAGATATGCTGTGTTTCATTTTTACTACGGTTCAACTGTCGCCTGTTTCATAACGATGAAATAAAATAAAAGTGGATAAAAGTTTTATATGTGTGCTATTATATCATTATAATGGAATTCCACCATTTATTATCAGTTTCAAAAATAGAAATATTAATCGTTTCATACCTATAAATGTTGTCCCTGTAGTTTTTTGGTTTTGTCCAATAATTCACAATAACGAACGTAATGTGTTTAAATCCATAAAATGAGATTTTTATATTGTTTATTTGATAATTCGTTTACAATAGAAGTAATTTGAGTATTACTCCGTACTCTACCCGTGATGGGGACTTTATTTTGCAGTTTCACCTGATATTTTATTTAGTAATTGCCTATAAATGAACAAAAAATAAATATGTATATATTATATACGAGAGATAAGTAAACATTACAAATGCTATTAAAAGAAAAACAACTAAATGTGATACTGCAGCTACATTTAATTGGATTGCATCTATACTTACCTTGTTGTTAAATTATAAAGTCGTTAAGGACTGTCATCTTGGTAGAGCTGAAAAACTATGTTTGATTAAAAAATTATCACTAACTTTAACGGTAGCGGCCATTGTGTCCATCTTAACCGGCTCCGCCAGTGTATGTCAAAATAAAACTTTAAAAAATCATTAATAATAGATTTTGCAATCTAATTTAGTACTAACTGGTGAAATGATATTACATTTGTTTTGAAATTCAGTCTGCCGGTCGTATTTTTACAAAGTTGCATTGAAGAAGACGGCATTTTGAATAAAACCAAGACAAACAACACGCTTTGGCTATAGAAAGGCAACTACGTGCGGGTTTTTAGCAAATTAAAAATGACGCCTGATAAAATGTCGTCGGGCGTCAGTTGGGCGCTCATAGCATATCTCTTTATATTCCATGATCTCAAAATTATATATAACTTGAAAAATATGCAGCCATGGTGCTTTTTTTAAGTTACAGCATTTCACCTTTGAAACATCTTGGTGTTGTCGTTTAAGGCCATCCACCGGCTAAAATTCCAATGAAATAACGCCCTCCTTATGCAGGTGGCGATAAGGTTGAGATTCCCGCTTAACATTGGCCGCATGTTTCGATTTACGCAAAAAAAACCATCACCAGTGTGCGTGTTTTATTCTATTCTGAAACGCTCAGACATAATTATTACAATGTTTTACGGTCATATTCTAAAAAACTTAATTTACCACAATGAACAATACGACAATATCGAAAAAGGGGTTCGTAAGTAGGAGAGTTTGCACTTTAAACATTTTTTTAATGTTTGATACTTTATTTTTTTATAGGCTTATAAAAAGACACACCGAAAAAATGGCCGGTCAAACGAAAGGGCAAGGTGTGTTCTACTTGCAATATTTAATAAAATCATCAATGACATTTCTAGGCCATCAAATTCTCAAACCGAAAACACATGATTTTGCATTACTTCCCATTGCATCGTCTTAAAGCAATTTAAACGATCGGAGAGACATTAATTATTTTCTACTATTATTTTTCAGATTATAGTGAATATTTGAATTTCTAATAAAAACGTAAATTTGGAGCTTTATAATAGTCAGGTCGTGGAAAACATTAATGAGGAAAACAAGTCTGATTTTTTAATCGATATTCATCATCTAACTAAATATCAGTATTTTTTTCAATAGTGCATTTTAAAGGGAGATTTTTTTGAAAACCCACCAAAAGGGTTCTATAAAGCGGTAAGTAAAAAAACATGCATATTAAATTGAAACATAGTCTGCCTCAGCACAGGATCCCCTAGTGGGGAGATCTACGACAAACATTTTTTTAATGTGTATTTCAAAACTTTATACTAGGTTTATCATGTACACAAATAATATATTAATGTGGCAGGGGGGGGAGCCAGCATCACATTTATCTAAATCAGTTGTCATTTGCGCTGTCGTAGTTAGTGGCGTGGGTTCCACTGACGTCACACTATAACTCGTCTGACCAAACATAGAGTTTTTATATTATAATAAATTTTATTTTGAAAAATGCATATATTTTTAACAACTATTAATGAATTCAACGAATAAATATTACGTAGAAGAAACTACAATTATTCTAAATAATATAGACATTAAGAGCGAGCTGAAAGTAGGTGGGTCGACATAGAAATTCTAGACACAAAAATCCGTGTAAATTTCATGACACCGAGTTCAGGGTTTCAGTTCAATAGATTATCTGCCTAACAAAAATTAGTTGAGAGTGGTTTTACGTTAGTAGTTAGTTTACATTGTTTATAAAATGTCAACATTCATAATAAAAATATACAGTATTTTTGCGGCACGTTCCAGAGTGGCAGATAAAAGAAAAATCACCATTCAAAATCGAAACATTGCTTTTTTTATTTATATGAATACCGCACAAGAGTCCCAACTGCTCCCAACCGTCTGGAGCCAGTGAGACTATGGCATCCCCAATTGGGGAATATTGTGAGGCTGAAGGTATTGGGGAGGGGAAGGAGAAGGGGAAGGTGGAGAAATACCTGGCTATTCGGATCTGATCACCAAACGCCATTTCAAGCAACGTTTCAATTCCGAATGGTGGTCTTTCACCAGGGCGATAATGAGAGTATCTTCCAGTCTGCTTGAAATGACTTTAGCCGTGTTGGGTGATCAGATCTGAATATCTAGGTACTAACCCATCCAATCTTCCTCTTTCACATCCTTCCCCTCCCAGCTCCCATAACATACCTCACTTGGAGATGCCATAGTGCCACTAGCACCTGAAAGTCGGAACAGTAATTGAGATTCTTAGTTGGCGTACATTTAAAAAAAGTAATAATAAAAATATTCCGGTTTCCTTCGTTATCGTATCGCACGCCACTGGCTTCGAGTAAATGAATCGAGATATAGGCACCGGCGAGTGCACGCATACAAAGACAGAAATTTGACAATACGATTGACTATGATAAGAATCTTGGCCATATTATTATTAATCTGTCTCCCAAACAACATGCGAATCATCGTAATTTATTAACAACTTATAAAAAATTTAAAAAAATAAAACGTAAGAATTCATTCAGATTTCTAAACGGCATTTCAAATTCCATCATGGCAATGTTTTGTCGTGCGGGGTTTGTTGTTATTATCGAAATATATATTTTTTAAAGCTGTTATCTTTCATCCAAGGACGTCTGCCCTGATAATGGAAATAATTGTGATCTGATGTGAAACGTCATACCAAAACAATAGAGAAAATTTTGTTAAAATTACATAAATAATATCGTGTTTGTTTATTGATGGGATTCGTGTAGTATATGGGGTTAACCAGATATGGCTGATTGTCACACGTTTCGTCTGTGTTCTTTCGCAATGTTATTACAATGTTTATTACACATTGGTGTTGTCAAAAATATGTTAACATTTTGCAGAATACTGTCAAAGCCTAATCGCATTACGTTTACGAGACAGAATAGTTTTTTTTTTCAAAATGTCAAATAATATGACCGTGAAAATCTCGATTCGTTCCCATTCCAGCACACTTCGACATAGTTTGATGTTAATTACGTTTAAATAGTTAATATTATATTGTTTTCGTTGAATACAAATGTGGTACACGTAATGAAGAGATTTGTCGAGAGTTCATTCATAGGGTCCATACAAGAAGTCCATTCACAGAATCCTAATGCACTTCGAGATCGATACAAGGCTCCTGTCAAACTCGACTTAGTTCGAACAAAAAATAGCAAAAACCTAGGTTTCGACAGATTTGTCGGTATCTTTTCAGCGTTATTTTGATGTGGAGAATGTCTTCAAAACAAACAACATGATATGTGATGTATTTATAAGATAAAACAAGAAAAAAAAACTCTTACCTTAGTTTTGGTCACTACATGTGTAGCCAGTTTCACTACGGCGAAGTTGCCTTTGCCAATGGTCTTTTCCAATTCATAATAACCTACACGCACTAACTTATCTACCGGGAAAATGTTCAGCTTTGTGTTTTGTGCGAAAGTCGAAGCCATTTTACTGTGTTTGTTATAAATCCTAGGGCCCTTTCTTATTGTGTCGTCGAGATGAAATAATGCTTTTGAATGGTGCGGTCGGGCCTGTGGAGATGGCACTACGGTCTACGTACGTCATCGCGAAAAGCAAAAACCAAAATAGCGTCCGCCGACCGTTTATTTATTTAAAATTGTGTAGAAATCACTCGCGGGCACGGACAGCATCCTCAATGTTGCACTGGCACTTTGATAAGTATCGAAAATGTATCGAAATGTCCGCGATCTTCGAGAGATTATCACGAAATGTTACGCTCAGCGCGGCCTTTGGTACACTGTCCTTCTGTCATATTAAATCTACGCACCCAACTGTATCGACATATTCCGCTCTCTTCCTCGTTTCTCGTACGAACACCGCGCGCCAGAGTGAGATGAACATAGTATTCCAATATTTAAGGAGCGCTTTAATGGAAACGAGTCAGACGTCAGTGCTGACGTAATACGCGGCAAATTTAAAATCAATTAAATGTGTACAGTACCTAAAATGGTGAAAAAACTTGTCTTAAAATCGTTTTATTCGGCGTTCATCCAATTTATGAGAATAATTTGTATTGCACGGTGGCAATAAGTTATAACTAAATCAATTTTATTTCGATATTTTTCGTTTTTCTATGGTTCTATTGAAGAAATTCGGTTTACACGGTGTGTTGTCGCCGATTGTACGAATGACGTCACAGATTCATTGTGTTTGTATCTAGAATGTAGAATGTAGAAGGAGGTTGTCATACAAGATTTGTTCGCTTTCGTGTTGGTTCTCGCACACAACCCATCTGCTCCGATTGGCTGAGCGTTTGCCGCTTTAATTTAATTGGAGAAAATCTAATAATTTATCTTCTCATAGAATTCCATTCGCAGTAACTAACAATAGCGCGCCTGGCTTCTACGAATCCCAGAAGAATCTTATAAGAATATACGGGATATAAATTATGGTCACTTACGTTTTCAACACAAGATTAATCTTTTATTTTACAATAATAGTGACAATATAATTTTAATTTACTCGTTACAATTGGAAACAGAAAACTTTCTTCATTGATTTGCCTTTATTTTCTTGAAATCTTCAATACTTACCCAGCTGAAACAAAATTTCTTGGTGGTTTTCAATAAAATCCTTTAAAAATTATTTCACGGAAATTAATGGGTACTATAAAAATATTAATATATAAACAAAGATTTCTTTTCATTATTTGAGCACCGATGCGTCCTGGAAAGAGCCGCCTAAACCGAACTGGTTAATTAACAATCAGTAAAGCTAGATTAAATTTCGTAGGACAGAGTTGAAGAAAAACATCAAGTGTTTGCACTCTGGCATACCAGTAGAAATATTGTCTTGACTATGAGAACCCCATCTCATCGATCAATTAAATAAGAGGGATATTGACAACTTGAAGAGCATTGTTCTACACTCGGATCATATACTCTTATAAGATCTGAGGTTCTACATTATAAAATCGTAGTTCACGTCCGAAACAAACTCGCCTTTCTCATGATAGTATAATCTGTAATTCTAAAGAGGAGAAGCATACTTCAAAGACAGAGATAGATAAAGGAGGGGGAAAAGAAAAATACAAGGATTTATCGGGAACGTGTATAACATCCGATAGTTTAGCTTTAAAACTAGTGAACTATTTCATTTATTTATCCTAAATTTAATTATGAAAACAAAAACATTAGCCACCCATCTCACTAGGACAATCCTGTGTTGAGATGAGCGGCTTTACAATTTAATAACAATCACTAAATTTTAATAAGCAAACAATAATACATGATATTTTTTTTATTAAATATTAATAAGTAGATAATATTAAATAAATAATAAAGATCATAATTGAATCATTTTTAATAATACCCTAAGAAAATTCTTACAAAAAACTCTTTTTTATCAGAAACGTCCACATTTACAGACTACGTATCAAGCGAATATTTTTCACGTAAATATCAAACGGTGTTCAGAAATTAGTGGTAGGTACATACTTCCAGAAAGGCGATGATTCTACAGTCTGACATTTTATAAGATACAAAAATGAGGGCGCTGCGATCGCCCTAGTGCATGTTTTTTGCTTTCACCAAACGGTATCCAGAAATCAATAGTTAGTACTACCCGAAAGGAGATGATTGATTCTATATCATATTCTAAAACAATTTTATGTTCATACTTTTTTTATTTATTTATTTAACGCTATGTAAGGAAGATAATTAAATGAGTGACTAGATGGAAATATTTTTATCTTATTTCTGAAAATGATGTATCTAAATAGCCATGTAAAAGATGTTAAATAAATAATTGAAAAACTGAAAAAAAAAGAAAAAAACAAATTAAATTATAATTTTTTTTAAATAAGACGTTAATTAATTAAAAATCAATTAGTTAAAACAGAATGTGAAGCATTACCTCAAAATTGAATTTACATGTTTGTAATTGTTTCAAGTGGGTATATATCTCCAAATTTTATTCACAAATCATTTGTAAACAATGACAAAAATCTTGATGTTGCCATAATAATGAACATGTTTAGTACCAAATGATTTAATTTATACAATAGTCTGCCAAGCTGTACATCGTGTTCTAAGAAAATTTAATATTTTTACTTGTGTGTTTTTTTTATAACACTCAGATTAGATTTAATATAATAAATAAAATTTAAAATATATATATGGAGAATACAAGCATACTTCAGCATTAAAAAAATAAAAAAAAGGTAAAAAAAAAATTATTTTGTCCCTTTTCCCCTCCAGTCAACCTGTCAGATTCATTCTGGAATACCAATGAATTAAATATGAGGGTTAGAAATATAGTCAACAACATGAGGCCCATTGGCATCATAGAGATTATACGGGCTTCAGTCGATTACAAGCGCTCGCCGGGTATGGATCTCCAATTCTCCAATGATAGCTGCAAAATGCCTACATGACTGGACATGTCGTTCCTGAAAAGATAGGAAAAACCATGTGACCTTTCATCGGTTTTACCATAATCAATATTCGTGTACATTGGCTTTTTTTAATGTTAAACCTCATGAACCAAATAATGAAGTAGGTACACCGGTAACTCAAATGCCCCGGACCCCGGCGGCTCCGTTCGTTGAGTCCGTTCGCGGTCAGAAGAATTTGGGCGACATCGATAGCCGCCTCACCTCCCTTTCCCGCCTCAGGCGCGGAAACAATTGTGTACACTGATTTTGCAAGAAACGTAGACTTTATTTATATAATTCAATAGCCAGATTCGGATGTCAAACATAACAACATAACATCACATTTAACCTGAAATATGTTTTGTCTTAAAGTCGGTATAACCACAGTAATTAAAATTATTTTATTCGTTTCATCACATTTCTAGATAGGGTTGAAAGATTCTAGCTGAAAAATACAACAAAATTATTCTAAGATGATGGCAACATTAATATTGCAATAATAAATTATAATATTTTGATTCAGTTCTTACGTAGATGAATAATAATCAGCTGTTGAGTAATGGTAAATCAATAAAATTTCATATCCTTGCAACACAGTCGTGAAAAAATGGCAGCTCGGTCTTCTTTGTGGGCGGCCTTTATCAAAGTGAATTTGGTATGTATTATAAATGAAATCTGTGCTAATTTATGATTTTTTGTCATCAGCAATAAGTGTTCCATCATATCTTATGGCTTTTATGTCGGATTTTGTGACGGAAAATAATCTACGCAGGTATTTCCGAGTATTTGTGAAAGTAGATCCCTACTTATTGTTTACATCTGTGTATAAATGGTTAGTTTGGATGTTTGGAATAATTTCGATAGGGCGGTATATTAGCTTCTCAAAAATGACAACAGATGGCAGTACCCTCTTCAAGTTTGCTTTGATCAATTTTTTTGTGAATAATTTTTTATGAATTGCATATTATAAAACTTTGGTGTTTTGATTTTTTTTAACCGTATAAAAAGGTCACGTATTTCAGTAATTTACGTTCGTCAAATTGCTATTGGGCGGGAATCTTTTCGACTCGTAACATTCATGAGTATACCGAAAAACCGACTTGTCTAATAAAGTTCTACATAATAAGGTACTCCAGTTCATGTTTATAATAATTTTTTATCAATAATTATGTAACTACTGGTATTTAAAAAAAAAAGTTAGATTATATAATAATTTTCAATTTTTGTAAGCCCTCCAAAACACTTCAAATCTATGGCCGATCAATGTCAAATGTCAAAACAAGGATGCACTTTACCTTACATAATTTTATATTCTAACCGTAGCCAAACATAAATAATATAATTATGTACATTTTTGAAAACTCTAACTCAAAGAAAAATAATAATCGGTTTGTCCGTTAATATTTTTATTTCTTTCAATAATAATATATTTTTTTATATATTGAACAACAAATCATCCAAATTAAATTTAAAGTAAAGTGAATTTGACGTAAGTTTAATTTCCGACTTAGCGATATAACGGTAAGGGTACAAACCGTAACAAAATCAAACTATACATATATATGAGTATAATTTAAATCTGGGAAATAGAATAATAATATAAAACATCAAACAAGATTAAGGCATGTGCAAAAGAATAATAATAATAATTGGATAATTTGTACAGCGTTGTTTTTGTGAAAAATCACCCCAAGGGCGCAATGTTTGGCTCTTCAAAACTCTACGTTATTTTTTTTTTAATTCATCTTTGTCTTTGATACATTTTATGTGAAATTTCTTTTTTTATGTTTCACATTGAATTAAACTTTTTTTATATTTACCTTGTTCATAACACGTTTAATTAAAAACTTCATAGTGAATTTTTCTATTATACATTTGGTATAAAAATATTCTTTAAGAGTGCTGATTTTTTTGTAAAATATTTTTATTAAGTAAAACAGTTATGACGTTGAGCATTATAATGATCAATAAGATGGATAAAGAAAGAAAAAAATGATGAGATGTAATATTGTTTTATCGAAGAAAACAATCACTTTATGGTTTGACATTATAATTTAAATGAAAAAAAATTGTTTTAATAATAAAAATAATAATTGGATGATTTGTATAGCGCCTTTTTTGTGAATAATCACCGCAAAGGCGCTTTAAGCCACTTTATTACATTTTTGCATTCTCGACCGGTTTCGGTTGAACTCAACCTTCTTCATATCTGTACACATATAATAAATAATAATAAGAGTAAATTTCTATAGCGCAATTTTGTGAAGGTTCACCTCAAGTGCGCTTTATACTAACTAACCTAACCTAATATAATTGTAAAATAACAGATATACTACGTATATGTTATTATAGTATACGAGTATATATGCAAATTAAAACCATGATATAAAATATTCACGAGCAGCAGACTCACTTACATGCACAATTTAGAATATTATATAACAATTTAGAATAAAACTTTATATGTGTACGTTCCTGAAGAAGGTTGAGTTCAACTGAAACCGGTCAACAATGCATACATATTAAGGTCACTTAAAACAAATATATTTTTTCATTTAAATTAAATTAGAATATTATTGGTACGCCTCATTATTCTTCTCTGCCATTCATGTGGAATTTATCATTTTTTTAAACGAATTTTTGCATATTTAATTTTTTTTCACTCCCACAAATAATGTCCGGTCTTTCCGGACTATAAAAAATGGTCCAATTTTCTGGATTAAAATTTTCAAAAAATCGCTGTGGCTTCCAAAATACGTTATTTTTTTAAAATTATACAGAATGTCTTACTTTCGGTTTTCAAATGAATTATTTTATGATACCTTCTTATTTCTGTCTTAAATTTAAAAAAACATCATTTTCCAAAAAACAAGTAAGTATTTACGAAATTACACTCAGCTGGCGGGTGGCGTGGTAAACGCGGTAAACGCTGCGCTTTCTAGCAATTTGTCGGCCGAAAATCCGACTAATAACACATTTTTTTCACTGTTTTTTTAGTGTCATTTCTTGGGAAATATCTGTAAAAAAAATAATATCTACTGAACTGGTGGCTCTATATTTGAGGCAGTTCTCTTTCACGTATTTGTTGTTCTTTGTGATGAATTTGTTCGTCTATCGTTACAGAACTCTCTGCTCATCATCCTGCTAATATCCCCGGCACTATGTCAGGAGATCCCCATCAACCAAGTCCCCGACGCCTTCAACCAGGCGGTCGGTCAAGTCACCATCGACCAGAGCTTGTCTCCCATAGAACTGACGGAAGACGAAGCGGGGGTACTGCGGAAATTAATCTCCAATCTCATATCCATCGGAATGCACGTTGAACCAGAAGAAATCGCCAGCGGAATTCTTGAGATGACGGATGAGAGTGATCTAGCCAAGATGGCGTCGGCTTCAGACTTTAAGATGAAGATTAAGCCGAAGATTGCTGCAAGCGGAGGGTACGCTAAGCCGACGCGCAGTATCACCCCGTCTGAGGGGAAGAAGTTGGAGACAGCGCTGCTGGAAGTTAGGGATTGGGGGTTCAACGTCAAGGCTGAGATACTGTGAATTTTTAAACACTGTGTCCAATATTTTTAACATTTTTCGAGTTAAAAACCGATTAATGTTGAAATTCTGATAATTTTGTTAGGGTAGTGTTATCTAATTTGATTGTAAACTATGACAGCTTGGAAGGCCCTGCCTCTGAGAGCTCTATTTTTTATGTGAATACCGCACAAGATTCCCTGCTGCCCAAAGCCAATTGAGCTATGGCATCCCCAATATGAGGTACCTATATTGTTAGAGTGAAGGAAGTGGGAATGGAAAAGTTGAATGTTGGAAAGTTCCTGTCTATCTATGGTGATATGTTGATATGACAAAGGCCATTTATTCTGAATGGTGATCTTTCACTGACATCATCATTATTTCAGGGTCCCCAGAGCATGTATTTTACAATCCAAATGTTCTACCTTTACAATACCCACCTTTAGCAATAATCGGTCTTTACATCGTTATAAAAAATATCTACATTAAGCATTATTAATCATCGTTCATCCTTTGTTGTAAGTTTATGCATGTTAGATTAAGTCTCACTTCACAAAATACTAAAATTATGATTTAAATTACAAACGCTGTTTCTTTTCAACGTGTAAAATTTAGGAAATTATTGTTATTTAATATTTTTACCTGATCAGCGGAAGTCAGTGCTCCATTCTTGTTATTTCATAATGTTATGTTACCAAAGTCAGTTCACCATTCTTGTTATTTCATAATGTTATTTTACCAAAGTCAGTTCACCATTCTTGTTATTTCATAATGTTATGTTACCAAAGTCAGTTCTCCATTCTTGTTATTTCATAATGTTATGTTACCAAAGTTAGTTCTCCATTCTTGTTATTTCATAATGTTATGTTACCGAAGTCAGTTCTCTATTCTTGTTATTTCATAATGTTATGTTACCAAAGTCAGTTCACCGTTCTTGTTATTTCATAATCTTATTTTACCAAAGTCAGTTCACCATTCTTGTTATTTCATAATTTTATGTTACCAAAGTCAGTTCTCCATTCTTGTTATTTCATAATGTTATATTACCAAAGTTAGTTCTCCATTCTTGTTATTTCATAATGTTATGTTACCAAAGTCAGTTCACCGTTCTTGTTATTTCATAATCTTATTTTACCAAAGTCAGTTCACCATTCTTGTTATTTCATAATGTTATGTTACTGAATTCAGTTCTCTATTCTTGTTATTTCATAATGTTATGTTACCAAAGTCAGTTCACCATTCTTGTTATTTCATAATGTTATGTTACCAAAGTCAGTTCACCATTCTTGTTATTTCATAATGTTATGTTACCAAAGTCAGTTTTCCATTCTTGTTATTTCATAATGTTATGTTATCAAAGTCAGTTCTCCATTTCTGTTATTTTATATTTTATCCTGATCAACCAAAGGTAGTGCTCCATTGTTATATCATGTTAACCTGATCAACCAAAGGGAATGCTCTATTATTGTTATTTCATGTTAACCTGACCAACCAAAGGCAATGCGCTATTATTGTTGTTTTACCCCATCAACAAAAGGCAATGCTCTATTCTTGTTATTTCATGTTTACCTGATCAACCCTATTCTTGTTATTTTCCGCGCTGATACAATATGAATGTATGTATTTTCACGCAGATTCATGCCTAAATGAATTGATTTAATTTTCTTATTTTTGTTTGAGAAATGTTTAATTGAATTCATTACTAACGACTGATCTATTATTGTTCCTGCCCACTGTAATGTCTACCTGATTTGTTAAGTTTTAATATTATGTATCTTATAAAAATAATACTCAATTTGTTCTTCTTAATTTACGGCACCTATCTGTTTTAAAAGTTGGCTAATGTATAATTTTTAATTAATTTTTTTCGATACTTTAATATCGTTTTATAATATTTTAAATGTACTGCTATTCACACGACCTATTTCTAAGTACGGCTGATTTGAAACATGGGGGAAAGTGGAGTTTAGCATCTTTTTGCAGCCATTGAAAACGCTGCTTTCGTGATACAATAATTTCCAGGTTTGAAAGCTGCTCAACTGCTTCAAATTGTGTGCCAATATAGACTAAAAATATTGAGAAAACGAGCTGCGCTTATAAAATATACGAGAAATCCCCACTATGACCTTTTTATCGAGATTTACCTTATGCGAGATTTTTTGTTTGTGTTACACATTCTTTTAGGTTAGGTTATACGATGCCATTTTATAATAGAAAATATCGTATTTCATGTAATGTATTAGGGTTTTTAAATTGTGACCATAGTTAAATAATAACTAACCACACCGACACAATAAATAGCGTTTTTTACTAAAATTCAGAGTAGCATTTTTCACCCATTTAAAAATACATCAATTTAATACAAATTGCTCAAATTTCATCCAGTATTATAAATCTCACTGTGTTAACGTGTTTCAGTATTAACTTTTATGATGTAATGTGTTTCTAATAATACGATTTGCAATTAAACTGTATTGGAATAAACTGTTATTTTTTACTTCTCTCTTTTACGTGTTCACCAAAGAAGCATCTTATTAATAAACTTACAGAAAAAGGCAGTATTGTAAGGCGTAAACTTACATCAGTGGCGGAATGGTTTGGAGGCAAATACCGCAGTTTTTGGTATAAGACACTGGACTTTAATAAACCTGCAGGAAGGAGTGTTGGGAGGCTCAATCTTAGGTGGTGGAATGGTTTGGAGGCAAAAGCCACAGTTTTAGGTATAAGATACTGGACTTTTATATACCTGCAGGAAGGAGTGTTGGGGGGCCCAATCTTAGGTTGTGGAATGGTTTGGAGGCAAAAGCCACAGTTTTAGGTATAAGATACTGGACTTTTATATACCTGCAGGAAGGAGTGTTGGGAGGCCCAATCTTAGGTGGTGGAATGGTTTGGAGGCAAAAACCACAGTTTTAGGTATAAGATACTGGACTTTTATATAGCTGCAGGAAGGAGTGTTGGGAGGCCCAATCTTAGGTGGTGGAATGGTTTTGAGGCAAACGCCA
>JAHDVE020012220.1:0-43923 GCA_022606495.2 Halesus radiatus | reverse complement strand
TAGTCGCATTAGATTTGTGTGGGCTTAAGACGACAATTATTACTTCTTTATTTGCATGCTCATGCGATGGTACAAAATTACAATGGTGTATTTGACCTTGAAGATGGTATCACCGCTTTAATTGATAATGCCATAAATACTACAATTTACATCGAGTATTTCTGAAGCGTGACGTCTTGTGTGAATTCGGACTGACCTAAATCAGAATTTTGATTTCATTTGATCATGCGCCCAACTGGGCTTTAACATGGATTTTTTAAACAGAATATGACGAGCTATCGAAAATTATAAGTATTTACAGTTTTTAAATCATAATGTAATGTTAAAAAATATTTTTAAATGTTTAACAATTGGATAAAATAGAAAATTAAAACGCTACAACAATAGATGATGCTTTATTTAATAAATGGACCTAGCAAATATATGAACAATACCCCCAAACTTGTTGCCCAGATTTTTTAAATTTTATTATGAATACCGCACAAGAGTCCCAACTGCTCCCAACCATCTGGAGCCAGTGAGACTATGGCATCGCCAATTTGGGAATGTTGTGAGGCTGAAGGTATTGAGTAGGGGAAGGAGAAAGGGAAGGGGAAGGTGGGAAATACCTGGCTATTCAGATCTGATCACCAAACACGGCTAAAAGCCATTTCAAGCAACATTTCAATTCTGAATGGTGGTCTTTCACCAGGGCGATACTGAGAGTATCTTCCACTCTGGAACGTGCGCAAATATACCATATATTATATTTAAATGAATTAGTTGTGAAACAACACAAATTAATTAAATAAAATTTACTTGCGCACGCCGGGATTTGAACCCGCGACCTTCGGGTTCGTAGTCGAGAGCCTTACCCCTCGACCATTGAGGCCGTCAAAATCATGCATCCTATTGATTACTGAAGACTGAGTTGGTTGTGTACGTGTTGCATTTTGTTTGTGTTCCTTGCCGGTACTTGGAATTTAATAGTGGCGACGATGGCAGGGGTATCAATTAGGAGGCTAATGACTCTATATAATACAGATAGGTCTGAAATAATTATGTGTAATACAGCGTAATTAGATGCAATCGATTCATAAAACTTACATAATTCACGTTTTCAATTGGAATTTTGAGCTTAAATTAGATATACTCGTACCGAAGAAATTTGTGTTGAACCCGTTCTGTTGTTAGGGTGTACTTTATACAAAAGGGACCAAATAGGTGAATTATATTCCACCTAACTTCTAACTAATGGAGTGTAGAGCATTCTCATACATTCCAAAGACTTGAAATCAATTAAAGTTCTCCAAAGGAAGCCACGCATCTTTAAATCCTTGTCAGTTATATCGTTAATGTGTGCAATGAATGTCAAGTTTTCATCGAACACTACACTCATGTCCAGAAATTGTAAAACTGGTATTAATTATTTAATAGTGTTTAATGTATATTCATGTAAGATATGACAATGAGTTTCGGAAAATCGTATTACTTGATATTTCTGAACGTTCAAAAATAAATCATTTTGTTCGCACCATTCATGAAATGTAACATTTTTCGTTTTTCTCTATTCTGCAAGGCATAGAAAACTGGACACTAAATCACGCATCGACATGGACAACAGAAGAATTTTAAAGGCGGATCTAACGTTTCAAAAATGGCTATGTAAAAGGGTTGAAAGAGTATTCAACATCCACCCGATTCTTCTGATCTTGCTCCATGAGATTTTCATATTGGTATATCTATCTAACATTACCAGAGGAATAAATTTAATAATTTATGGAGAGAGCACCTGGAATGAGACAGTCTATATGGCTGATATTAAATCCAAACCCCTCGAACGAACCAGGCAACTACTCAAAATGGATAGAAACTGTCCGAAGGAGCTTGTGTGACTGGGGACACTAACACATGCAGCTGTTGGGAGTGAAAAACACCAATAGCTGTAGAAAGTGTTGAAAATGAAGACCCTCCTATTCGATAATGGTAAGACATGCTGCGGAGACAAAGCCCGGAATAAGCCCAATACCTAACGATAACCCTCTGGACTGCTGTCATGGAAATAAGGTGAAATATGGGAGATAGGTGGCGGTTCGTGGTTTTTTAACTGGGGTTCAATCAAAAATTCTAGAGAAGATATTATATTTCATCAAAATGTACTTACTGTTGTTGTCCTTCGGTGAATCATCGAATACAGCGGCAGTCACATAATTTAAATAAAGTTGGTGGAAGGGGTACTATAATAACTAGCGACTTGAGACAATACGGTGTTTGTCGAAACTTTCTCAACTTCGAAATATAACGTCTCATCTGTAAACAATTTGAATTTTTAATAAGAAAACAAAATTATGCATAATAATCTGTTCGTTTTACTAGTAGATTTACAAAAACCATTAAAAGCAAACGTTTAGAGAAACGCAGGAACAATACAATAAATAAAAAAAACTTACAAATATTTACTATTAGCTATGGAAAGTATAATAATAATATTTAACTTCCATCATTATTGTGCTAAGCCGGAAAAATGACTGGTGGGGCCATCTCGGTGACACTCGTCAAACTTCCGAGGTCACGTTTCTTTAAAGTTTAAACATTCCTTCGTTAGCGCTGGGCACAAACTTCAACATGATTCAGCCTAGGTTATTTAACATCACCGTCAGGAGGATTGTGTCATTTTTTTCTTATTGTATGAAGTGTTTGCTTGGGATCGTGAGCTGATCGTGATATATGTGCTGAATCGATTCAGCTCAGCACTTATTGGAATATCGCGTTGCTCTACGACAGTAGTATTCGGTCGCGTGGATTTTAAACGCGGAATTTTAACGTAGCGCTTTTTACAATGTGCTTAATATAATGCGAGGTAGTCTTATGCTGTCATATTTTGAATGTGAGTTCACTGCACAATCGCTCTTTTGAAAAAAACTGGCACAGGACATAGCTCAGATAGCTCAATGGCCCCATGGCCTAAGTGTTCCTTATCATTAATCATAATGGTACGTGTAATGTTTTTTTTTTCCTTTTGGACGATGGTCTTTTCAGAATGAAGGAATAATATCTATAATTAACACAGTGTATTTTCCCGAATGGCAGGATGAAGAGACACTGGACAATCTTGCATGCTCTTATATACTAACATTGTTGCTTCTCTCTCATTCAAGACTTCAGTCTTCAGTTGCATGTTCGTCAAATAGGTTAAACATTCGACATAATTTACCCCTTTTTTAAACTGCGCATTTGTCATTGAAAGATTGATGCTAATGTCATGTCATATTATAATGACGATATCTCATGAATCATGGTATCTCCGCGTTATCACGGAGTATTTGACGGGTCGATATACCGTGGGAGGAAGGTCCCGGCACCCGGATCGCATGAGAAGCGGCGGGTAAGGGTAGTTGGCCGTGGAATGATACGACGATATCACCAACATCATCTGTATATATTATTGTATCACGCTATAGAAAATATCATCAAAGCTTTGAAAATGGCAACAATGGTTGGGAGGTTGATCAAAAAGTTTTTATTTATTTAAGTTTCACAATATTTTTGCCGTTTTGGGGGTATCCGTGGTATCATAAAATAGAAAAAAGTTAAGCCAGTGGCTGAGTTGGCACTGCGTGTGGGTCTCACCCAGACGTCGTGAGTTCAATTCCTTGTCTGGCTAAGTCCTCCACCACGACACAAGCAACATCTTCCGCTTAGTGCGATGGTAGTAACCATAGTAAGTCAACGTAACCATTTGAATCATAAGGGCGCTAAAAAAATAAAGCACAGTTTTTTCTTGTTTTTGAGATATTATTCTCCTTTAGTCAGCGTTTCAGACCGCGTTGCAGTGTCCATCATCAGGACAGATTTGTAGATTGCAGTAAAGTGTGTATTCATGTACGTAGAAGTGAAACCGTGATGCACTTAGGGCCGGTATTTAAATAATATTATTCTTACTAGTCCAGTTAATGTGATTTTCGGTATTGAGTTTTGGTGTAGCCGTCAAGTACCGCATACCAAGAACTGTTAAGCCTAGCTCCGTCGTCTCTAAAAGTCATTTATAAAAGTTATAATTTCTATAAAATTAACATTGGGCTTTGGGCTCATGGACTCGAACATCACTCTTTATAAGAGTTCATTTTTTTTTTTTAAATGAATACTGAACAAGTGTCCCAACTGCTGGAGCCAGTGAGATTATGGCATCCCCAATTGGGGAATTTTGTGAGGTTGAAGATATTGGGGAGGGGAAGGAGAAGAGGAGAGGAGGAGCAAGAGTCTCAACTGCTCCCAACCGTCTGGAGCCAGTGAGACTATGGCATCCCCAATTGGGAAATGAAGAGGAGGGTGGGGAAATACCTGTCTATTCAGATCCGGTCACCAAACACGGCTAAAAGCCATTTCAAGCAACGTTTCAATTCTGAATGGTGGTCTTACACCAGGGCGATACTGAGAGTATCTTCCACTCTTGAATGCGCGCATATATACTATATATTATTTTTAAATGAATTAATTGTGAAACAGCATAAATTAATTAAATAAAATTTACTTGCGCACGCCGGGATTTGAACCCGTGATCTTCGGATTCGTAGTCGAGAGTCTTACCCCTCGACCATGGAGGCTGTCATGCCATTAATAGATGTGTATAAATGGTGGAAAATAAAATACTGTTTTCGTATGGGTATTTAATGTCTTTTTTTCTTTGATTCAATATTTTTATTAATATATTTTCTTGATCTACTCGGTGTTATACATAAGGTTAAAAAAATCCCATTTTTTTTCAATAATTGAAGTTCTCCCCAGAAGAAGTGACTAAATAATACAACAAGTGTTATTTTGGTGGAATAATGATCTTTATACCATTACGCAGGTACTGGAGTTTTTTTTTACAACACTGCTATGATTAATATCTGTGGTTAAATTTTTTTCTATGCATATTAGGAACTATGTTACCCAAGATGGCGGACTCTTAAAAGATCGAACTGTCATTTCTGACTAAAGCCCTAAACAAAGGGGAAAACATCGATATCAGATATATAAAACTGAAAGGATAGTGCGCATAACTGTTGTTTGCCTGTTCTGAACAAATTTGATTTTTCATATATGTAGAACATTCTTCCCGGGAGATCTTAAATTATTCTATTTATTTTATATTTTAATATATACCTACGTAAGCCTACCTAGGTATATTAGTACGACAAGAACAATTTTCCTTTCAAACAAAGCACAGTATTTTGTATTCCCCTTTCAAACAAAGCACAGTATTTTGTATTCTCCTTTCAAACAAAGCACAATATTATTTAAATATTCTCTTTTCAAACACAGCACAAAATTTTAATAATATTTCCTTTTCAAAAAGAAGCACACTTTTTTCCAACATTCCCCTTTCAAACAAAGCAGAATATTATTTAAGTATTCTCTTTTTAAACAAAGCACAAGATTTTTTTTAAATATTCCATTTTCAAAAAAGGACAATATATATATTTTTTCAACATTCCCCTTTCAGACAAAGCACAATATTTTTACAATATGCACGATTGGCTCGATCTATTTGATGAACCCCCGAAATGGATCCCGAATATTGCGGAAAGTTGCCTTGCCCATCATTGAATAGGAATCATAATAAAATATTCAACCTTCGGAAATATTAACTGCGTCAGTTTGTTGTTCGGCTAAATTATTTTTTATGACATCAAAGCTCGTCGAACTTTGAGCTTTCAGTTTTAAAAATTACTCGTGCAAACACGAATGCTTCCAAATAATATACACACTTAGTGAAAAATCAATTGTTCGTTACTGGTGGATAGATGACTGATGGTTCCACGATAAATTAAAACACCTATGAATCGCCGCACTTTTTAAAGGTGATATAAATTCATTAAAAGTAAGACTGAAAAAAAACACAACAAACAAACTTGCCTGAAAAGCCAATCTCATCTCACCTATATAAAAAAATATATATTTATTAGATAAGGTTTGATTAGGTTTTCGGACTAATATATATGTATTAAATTTTTTAATTATTAATTATTTTTATTTTTCTTTAAAAACCTCATTTTAATATTGACTATATAGACTGAAATCTTTTTATTTTCTGTCATTTTTTTCCGTTTTCATATTTCATTTGGGTTATGTTAATATTATTTTCTACAATGATTTAATTTTTTTTTCGTACTTTTAATGATTTTATACCACTTTTAAAAAGTGTGCCGATTTATCCGGTCACCATGACTGATATGTTGAGTTATTTCGTATTTTTATAACTAGGCGTAGGATTAAAATGGACAAAATTATTATTCCTGTATTTTGTAGATATTAAAAATATTTTATTTCTTCCTCTATTTCTAAGCTAATGTACACTCAAAGCATGCACTATTCCTTAATTATGGAATAAATACGTCATAATTATAGATTAAATAAATTGAATTATTAATTTTATAATGTTCTAGAAAATATCATTAGGTTCGTCCAGACAGTCCATTCAAAGCACAGCATACATTCCCGACTAGTAAGTAACTAGTTAAGCTGTCAAAGGGACAAAAAAATGTTTATATTAGAATGTTTCCATAATTTTTTTTAACCTACCTCCACATAGGTCCCGAGGAAAATAATTTCCCTCAATGTCATCTTTGGGATGCTGTGTGGAGGGTATTTTTAAGAAGATTAAGGAGAAGAAATTCTGGTTATGAAAAAGGTTTGAGTGGTTGGTATGAATCTGAGTTTAAGTGTGTCCAGGAGTGACGGACGTATTAATTCATCCCTCTCACTGTGGTGCAAGGCGATGGATATGTCAAGGGGTCTCCCTCAATCGGTCTCTGCCGATTCGGCCCATAACGAAGTTGGTGGGCAGACGCATTCACCGTCAAGACCTGGACACACTTCACCCCGGGAACCTGGTCACCCCTGCCAAGTCAGAGCCATTTGTGGCAGAGGAGTTATACAATTAATGGTTCCGGGGCGGCGGTACCCATACCCGCCTCCCAAATTAATGTTCAACTATTGCTTGATACTTGTTCGCACTCATGCGTCGCATGCGTTAAGTGGTTACGATCCTTAGATACGAATCCGAAGGTCGCGGGTTGAAATCCCGGCGTATTCAGGTAAATTTTATTTGATTAAATTGTATTATTTCACAATTTATTCAGTATATTTGCGGCATGTTCCAGAGTGGTAGATACTCTCATCGCTCTGGTGAAAGACCACCATTCAGAATCGAAACGTTGCTTGAAATGGCTTTAGCCGTGTTTGGTGACCAAATCTGAATAGCCAGGTACTTCCCAACCTTCCTCTCATCCATCAATACCCACCTCCCATCTCTCCACACCTCAATACCTCCAGCCTTACAACATACCAAAATTGGGGATGCCATAGTCTCACTGGCTTTAGACGGTTGCGAGTAGCTGGGACTCTTGTGTGGTATCACATTTAAAAAAAGTCAAATGGGAAGTTCATTTAACATGCCAATGTTTGCTACATTTTTTGTCTCTTTCTATTATGGTAGATAGCAGTGGCGTGCAATGCTCGTCAAAGGTAGGCTATGTGTAGTTTTTTTTAAGTTTGGGTATAAATTGTTCAAAAATACTTAAAAATTGACACTTTACTATCATTTTTCGTTGATTGTTGTGACCTATTGCATTTTGGTGAGAAAGTTGTTGCATTATTATATTACCTTTTAATTTATTTTAATATTTCATTGTTTTAGGGTAGGCACAGCTTTTCAGCCCTTATGGACTGCACGCTACTAGTAGATAGGTACATACTTACTTTTAAATTGTTTTCCTTTGCATATTACATAATATAATAATTCGAACATCGCATGACTACGAACTTATAAAATGAAACGATACGCACGCATCGCGATTACGTCAAAGATTTGCGAATATACTATAATGTTAAAGTTTCCCAGTTAGAATTTGCTCATTTACCTCATAATCTACATCATGTTTACATGAAGTTTTCTGTATTTTTCAATTAATATATATATATTTTATTTGGGAAAACATACAGTTATAATATTATACATTTTTACAAATTATGTCATTACTTTGTTGCATTACCCAGTGATGTTTTCGCTATATAAAAATACAAATATGAACATTTCTAATGATAAAATTGAAAAAAAAAAATGCAACATTTTGGAAGTGAAATTGAAAAAGAAAATTAATAAAATAAATTATCTAGTTTCTAAGATAAATTAAATAAATTGAAAATGTGTACATGTCTACAGAGCAGATCCGGTGCATCATGCGGCCCACGGACGTGCCCGACCAGTCTGCTCTGCGACCTGCTGTGGTCCGACCCCGACAAGGACACCACCGGCTGGGGCGAGAAATGGGCGACACGCTGGTGTGCTCTTTCCAGATCCTGAAGCCGGCCGACAAGCGTTACCTGGCGTACGGGCAGTCCCGTCAGGCCGCCCAGGGGCGTCACCAACAAAGAAAAAGAAGATTGGATATGGATATGGATCAGTTCCCCCGGCCCCCGTCCTCACCGCCGCCCAACTTCACATGACTCCTATCATTTTTATTAGCGTTTTGCAATATATCGTAAGGAATAAATACAGTTAGCATTTTTTTCTCTCAATTTAACATGTATGAAAACTTAGATCAAGCCGTATTTAGTTTTGATAATTTAACTGCATCTCTTTATATGGTCTATAAATAATGTGTAATGATAGCCTGTCCAAAAAAAATGTAATAGATGTAATATAGGAATAATGTAAGAATAGGAAGTAAGATTTGTACAGCGCCCTTGAGGTGATTTTTCACAAAAACGGCGCTATAAAAATCATCCGATTATTATTATTATTATTATAGATAACGTAAAATTCAATGACTGAATAAAATACATTTTAAATCTAACAATGTAAAAATAATATGACATGCAGTTATAATTAACCTTGCGATTAAGTTTTTCTGTTATGAAAACATCAGCGTCTGAAAAGATGTTATTGTATTTTATGCATGTTCTTCTGAAAAATGAGCACGTGTTTTATACTGAATTCTGGACATTGGACAGATGTTACACCTGCTCTACTTTTGGCGAGTCGTCTTGACGATAAAATAGAAGAAGTCGGAGATGCCCGAGGAAGACATGGCGCAACAGAGTGAATCTAATACTTTAGTCGGGCCATATCAAGAATTAGAATAACATAAAAATATGTATGAGACGATAATATGAATGAAGCAAGGAGTGTGCGCCGAGACAGAGATGTGTGGCTGTCTATCCCCTCTACCCACCATTGCGGGGACACGTGGTGATGGTTAGTTAGTAAGCTAGCCAAATAATACATATTTGAATTTTAAAAAATAATCAGCTTTCGGTCGCGCCCACATAATTTTTATTTTCTTCTAAATCGTACCTGTTATCTGAATATTATTTCAAAAATTATATTATAATGGAGCGTTAAAATAAAAATTATTTTCCGAGTACGGCGGAATGAATAATTTCGTATTTTTCACTCTCAGAAGTCACGAACCCCAATTTTCTCACATCGTTCCTGGTACACAAAATATTATCTTTAATTAGTATTATAGTAAAAAGAAAAATAATTCACATCGCCCCAACAACTTGCATCTATTCTTGATGCGCAAGGTATTTATTGTTTGATCCACAAAAAAATAACAGTGATAGGCAATTAACGAATAATAATAATAAATGTAAATTATATAATAAATAATTTATTTATGACAATCATTATGAGATTTTTTTTTGTTAATATAGAGAGTAGAGAGACATCTTACGACAAGACAGATAAACTTTGAGTTACTACCAGAACGCGGGAATTTCAAGGTTCCCTGGAAAAACAAAATAAGCCCCAAAATACAACAAAAATACGTTTCTTCGATTGAACAAATTATCTATGTGTTACTAAATACTCCTAATATCATAATTATTATTTTTTTTAATTTTGTCTTCGGTTAAAGTTAGCTTTTACATAATTATTTTTTGTTGTGTACAACTTTCTTTGCGTTGGTAACACTGTCAATTGACACTGATTAAAGTGACATTTGTATTGTTGTTATCGGCCGCGTTAATTCAATTTGTTATAGCGCAATTGAGCGGCGAACACTCCCTCAATAACAAAAACCCACTACGTGCTCGCCGTACATAAAATAATAAGATTCTTTTATCTCTTAAGAATCCTAGAATGTCTTACTGTGTAAGTTTTTGCTAACCTTAAAGGAAAGGGATCTAATCTGTTATAACAGTGTTTTGTTGTTACTTAATGGGGTGCTGACAACATTTGTCATTCGTTATAAGAATGTCATGCTACGAACCATTTCTCGACCATGGATGAGCTTTGTTTTCGGCGTTTGGTTCACGCTGTTGATAGTCTGGTACCAATGGCCGATGGATGACACGAAGAATGTTCTGGAGAAGCAGAACGAGATGCTGAAGATGCAGTTACGGGTGTCCCACAATCATCTGGAGGAACTGACTAAAGATGGGAGGAAGGAAACATTCAGGATTTTTAATACAAGCCGGTTTGGGAGCATGGTATGTCTGACAACTGATATTTATAATAGTAGTTGGCTTCTTGGCGCTGTACGCAGGGCCCGACTTATCAATAGGCGTATCTCGGGTGATCAGCCGTCTGCACTTGAAAACTAAGCGACAAAGTGTCCCCACTTCTCCTTTCTATGCAGTAATTTGCTCTCCATAATGCAAAGCGCCCTTAACGAGCTACCTCGTTCGCGAGAAACGCCCCCCTTCCACAACTGAGACTCAAAGAATGGATATAAAATCATTCATCACTATGAAACATAACATAAAAAAATGATAAAAAGTTTTAAGAAAAATCTTCGAAAAAGTCTTTAATTAGTTACTGCTGGACTCAAAAAAATACTTTTAGTAAGTCGTCTGATACTTCAATATATGTAACAGAAGTGAGTTTTGGAATTACTCACTGAACTTTTGGAATGCCAAGCTTCCATGGTCTATTTATTCCGTTGTGAGCCGAGGGTTTTTTTTTATTTTATGAATACCGCACAAGAGTCCCAACTGCTCCCAACTATGAGACTATGGCATTCCCAATTGGGGAATGTTGTGAGGCTGAAGGAATTGGGGAGGGGAAGGAGAAGGGGAAGAGGGAGGTGGAGAAATACCTGGCTATTCAGATGTGGTCACCAAACACGGCTAACAGCCATTTCAAGCAACGTTTCAATTCTGAATGGTGGTCTTTCACCAGGACGATACTGAGAGTATCTTCCACTCCGGAACGTGCGCAAACATACTATATATTATTTTAAAATTAATTAATTGTGAAACAACACAAATTAATTAAATAGAATTTATTTGCGCACGCCGAGATTTGAACCCGCGACCTTCGGATTCGTAGTCGAGAGCCTTACCCCTCGACCGTGGAGGCTGTCAAAAGGGTTAATCTCCGCGCGTTGCGTCTGAGTCTATTTTCGTAATAGCATACTTGTTTTTTTGCAAAATGATGTTTTTGTAAATTTTTCCGTCTTACCAGATAATGTGTTCATATATTTATAAAAATTGTTCATATGTCTCATTAGTTTCCCCAGAATAGTTACTTGTATTCGGAGAAAAAAAATTCTCTAATGATATAAAAAAATATATATAAATTAAATGCGAAAATATTCTTGAAGTTTTATTATATTTTCATAAAGCTAAATAAATTATATAAAATATATTTAAAAAAAAAACTTTTTTACTTACATTTTAGAAGATTTTATAGAATAAAAGCCCAAATGAACTGCGCATCAAGGTATGATGAAGTACTTGATACTTGTTATTTTGTTTTAAATTTCAGATGAGTATGTATGAATGAAGAATGAGCTAAGGATGAATGTAAGTAAGTCTAAAATCATGGTGTTTGAAAGAGAGAGTACGAAAACAGTGTGCAATATAGTCGTGAATGATGAATACTTGGAGCAGGTCGATGAGTTTGTGTATTTGGGAAGTATGTTTACGAAAGATGCAAAGACTGGTAAGTGCTGATACCAACCCTGATGTATGGCAGTGCGGCATGGAACTGGCAGAGGAAGGATGAAAGTAGACTGAATGCTGTGGAAATGAGATCTCTGAGACGAATGTGTGGTAAATCCATGTATAATCGTGTGAAAAATGTTGAGATTCATAGAGAATGAAGGCTAATGTATGCGTAATGAGCAAGATTAAGAAAGGGACGCTTGATGGTTCGGGCATGTAGAGCGAATGAATGAAGAAAGGAGTGTAAGTAAAATATATGACGGGAATGTGAATGGAAGAAGAAGCCGGAGACGTCCGAGAAAGACATGGCACGATCAAGTTAATCAAATACTTGAGTCGGGCCATGTCAGAAGTTGAAATAACAGAAGAGAATGTATGAGACAATGTATGAATGTGAATGATGCAAGAAGTGTATGCCAAGATCGAGTTGTTTGGCGGTCCGTCCTCTCTGCCTACCCCTGCGGAGAAACGGCGTGGTGATTAGTTAGTTAGTGTGTCAAAAAACAAAAAGCAAGCATTATCTGATTTATTGTTTTGTTGGCAAATGAATATGATATAATTTAGTAAGCTACGAACATTTTTTAAAGTCGAAAATCCCACAAAAACAAAGTATGTTTTTTGCATTACCAGTCCGACACGCTGGCGTTCAATGGATACAAATTTTCCGTTACCTATCGGACACGCTGGCGCACCAGAGGTTATTAGCCTTCGATTGAACTTCTGGTTACTTATGATCAAAACATTCACCGGTTTTTAATGCAAAAGAGTTTCTTGACAAACTTTCGCCTCTCTTTACTGTTTTTGTATCAACCACCCAGAATTACATGTACCTTAATATTTTCAGAATGGTAAAAAATGTAAAAAAATTTCGCCTGCGGTACTTTTTCGTTGAGTTTAGACCTATGTTTGATATATTTTAGTGATTTCTATTTTAAAAAAGGATTAACATAATATTTCAATACTAAATATTGTTTTGAGATTGACTTTTCATTGGTTTGATGCAGATCTGATCGTAGAGATGATCCAATGAGCCAGCAAAATTTTCAACATGTCGTTAATATTTCAGGCTGATTGAAATGACAACAATTTGTGATATTACTTTAACAGTAGAAAAATTGGGGCATTTTTTCTTGGTTCTGCGTAAGATGTATTAAAGAATTCCATTTAAAAAAATTATTAACAGATTTGGAGACCACATATTTTTTGAAAACTGACTTCGAAATTGATACCATTTATTGGTTTTATTGTAAAAAAAAAATGCAGAAATGGCAAAATTTGTAATTGTCTTCATGTAATTCATGTCCTATTCTGTTCAGTCTCGCATCATACCCTGATTGGGTTCGCCATAGTCAAATTGACTCATGGTAATTACTGTGGAGAAGGAGTGCAAAAATTTGCAAAATAAGGAACTCCAGTGAAAAATATAATGGCTTTAAAAATATATATTCGTATACATCAGCAAATGCCGATTATGAATATATAACTTTTATATATAACTTTTATTGTATGTAATTATATTATACATAGATTTTATAAATCGTTATATAAAAGTGAACTAAAAACGGTACCATCAAAACACCATGTTCTGTTGGTACCAATGCTTCTGACGTCACACATGCCGTTTTTGAGCCCAACTCTAACCAGATAAGATGTTTTTCCGCTGTTTATCATGTTTTTAGCTTATAATTTCGCTGTTTACAGTTTCATTTCGCTTGTAAAATCATTATGTTTGTTTATTGCGACTAGTTGAGAGTTGTTGCTTGAAAATTCGTACCAATTTTAACGAATTTGTATACGTAATAATACTCTATACCCCTTCCAACAACAATGTCAATGGCACTTTGGTGATTATTTCTTCAGTTATTCTGTGGAAGCGGGGGATTTCTAATGATAACCTATTATTTCTTACAATGCATAATATATTTATTTTTATTTCAAGCTATTGACGTTACACCAATATTTCAAACCTATTCAATTTATCCAACACATTCAAGTTAATATCTGTCTACTGCTGTCACGGACTGTTGAAGTCCGCAGATGCGCAATGCTTATGCGTCTGTTAAATGAAAGAGGCTATTAACGCAAGCGATTCTGATTTTAAGCTAGTTATTAAAAAGTGAGCTACGGACTTTCTTTGAACGCTGATAAATTGTTAATTAGTTGCGGACATGAATGTATTTTTACACTTAGGTACAATTCACCTATAATAGTAACGATACTCTGATATTCTACAATGTTTCCTTCAATGAAAAGCAGTTAAATTTGAGAATAAAGTTCTCGAAGTTTTGTATGAAATCCATGCGATATCGATTACTGCCTATTGAACCGCTAATCCGACTGGCCTGTGTGACGTCACACCCAACAAGCCATAGATTTCATGCGTTTTGGTGGGCTTTAAAAAATTGAAACTTTAACAATTATTTTAACCATGAAAACGAACTTTAAAAAAACAAAAAATTAAGTTAGGATGTCAACATTAATAATAAAAAATGGACTGGAGTTCCTTATTGCCGTTCTCAGCACGTTGTCATAGGGCAACTTTAACTATTAATCCGGCCCTGGCTGTACATAGATAGAAAAAAACTTTTAACTGTAGTTAAATTACCCCTAAAATAGTATAATATATAATAATACAGATGTCGCTAACTGTGAAAGGGTTTAGATTTGTATTATAAACTTGTCAAGAATTCATGGATTCACCGGTTTCATGGAGTGAGGTTTGTCCAGGTTTTGACAGCCGATGCGTCTGCCCACCAGCTGAATGGTGGGCTGGAACGGGAGAGGGCGATTGAGGGAGATTCCAGCCGGGCTCTCGACCGATCGACTTGCACCGCAGTGGGAGGGATGACGTAGTGCGTCCGTCGCTCCTGGACACGCTGACCCCAGATTCTTACCCTCCACTCATGCCTTTTTACTTCCCAGAACTTCATCTCCTTTATTTCCTTCAAAAAAACCATCCACACATCATCCCCAAAAATAACATAGGCCCTGAAGGAAATTATTTTCCTCCGGGTCTCCTGTGTTGAGTTAATGTAAATTTCTTTTTTTTTTTAAATAATGCAATATTTGCACAATAGTAGGTACCTAGATAAAGAGTTTATTTTATTATAGAACAGACATTGTCTAGTGAGGCGGGTAATGTTCGTGCACATATATTATTGATTTCTGTTATATATCTGAAATGCAGTACATTAGTCTTGTAATATTTGCCTTTAAGTGGCACACTATGAATTGTCTCTTAATATGAAAACCAAATTTACCAATGGCATTCTGTTCAACGTTAGCATTTAAAACCAACTCGATCTTGGCAAACACTTTTTGCTTCATTCACATTCATAAATTGTCTCATACATTTTATTCTGTTATTCTGACTTCTGACTTATCCCAATTTGATTCACTTGATCGTGCAATGTCTTCCTCGGGCATCCCCGGCTTCTCTTCCATTCACATTCGCGTCATATGTTCTCCTTACAATCCTTTCTTCATTCATTCGCTCTACATGCCCAAACCATCTAAGTGTCCCTTTCTTAATCTTACTCATTATGCTTACATCTGCCTTGCATTCTTTGCGAATCTCAACATTTTTCACACTATCATACATGGGTTTACCAGAAATTCGCCTCAGTGATTTCATTTCTACAGAATTCAGTATACTTTCATCCTTCCTCTGCTGCTTGCCCCACTGCCATACATCGGGGTTGATATCAGCACTTCATAGTGTGTGCATCAGTGGTGTGCATTGCTTTATGACCAATGGTAGGCTGCAGTCTTTTCAAATGTAATTGCACAAATTTTTTTTGTAGTAGCCTTGAAAAATGGCATTATTTTTATTATGTTCTGTTAGTGATAGTGGCCAGGTTGACAAATCCTTGAAAAATGGCGTTATTTTATTATGTTCTGTTAGTGATAGTGGCCAGGTTGACAAATCCTTGAAAAATGGCATTATTTTTATTATGTTCTGTTAGTGATAGTGGCCAGGTTGACAAATCCGTGAAAAATGGCGTTATTTTTATTATGTTCTGTTGGTGATTGTGGCCAGGTTGACAAATTTGAAGGTTGATTACCAAAATTCCAATTAAATAATGAATGAATTAAATAAGAGTGGAAGATACTCTCAGTATCGCCCTGGTGAAAGACCACTATTCAGAATTGATACGTTGCTTGAAATGGCTTTTAGCCGTGTTTATTGACCAGATCTGAATAGCCAGGTATTTCCCCACCTTCCTCTTCCCCTTTTCCTTCCCCTTCCCCTTCCCAATACCTTCAGCCTCACAACATTTCCCAATTGGGAATGCCATAGTCTCACTGGCTCCAGACGGTTGGGAGCAGTTGAGACTCTTGTGCGGTATTCATGTAAAAAAAAAAAAATCCAATTGTCTCTCTTTTTTCTTAACTCACGCATTACATCATCATACAAAGTTTCGAGCCATTTTCCTAAAGTAGGCACACCCTTTTAGCCTTTATGGACTTCACACCACTGGTGAATATACGAGGTTTGTTCAAAAGAAAAGGTGAATTTCGAATTTTTTCGAAAAGTTTTTATTTATTCATCTATATCCATTTTCTCCCCTTCAAAGTAATCCCCCTCAGATATAATGCACTTATGCCAGCGCTTCTTCCAATCGTCGAAGCACTTCTGGAATGCGCTTTTCGGTATGGCCATCAGCTCGTTCTTCGATTCTGACTTTATCTCATCAATTGTGGCAAAACGCTTTCCTTTCATTAGTCTCTTCAGTTTCGGGAATAGGAAAAAGACGCAGGGAACCAAATCTGGTGAATACGGTGGTTGAGGCATGATTACAGTGTTCTTTTTGGCCAAATAATCACGAACAAGCATTGATGTGTGAGCTGGTGCATTATTGTTATGCAAAATCCATGATTTGTTTTTCCACAATTCCGATCGTTTGAGCCGTATTGCTTCACGCAAACGTTGCATAACTTCTTTGTAGTATTCCTTATTAACCGTACGACCTGTTGGCAAGAACTCGTGATTCACCACCACATTGTAATCGAAGAAAACAGTGTTTGTTGACGTGGTTGCAACTCCAGGACGCTCATCGTCATTAACATCTTTTCGGCCTTCTGTAAAGCGCTTGTACCACTTATAAACACTTTTGTGAGACAAAGTAGACTCGCCGAATGCCATAGTCAACATTTTAAGTGCGTTGGAGCACTTTATTCCATTTTTAAGGCAAAATTTAATACATATTCTTTGATCCATTTTTTTCAAAAGTAAAAAATCGAAGAACACACAAAAATGTGACTAACCTTTCCAGTTGTCAAAAACAAACCACTAATCCAAAATGGCTGATAATGCTAGCATATGATAAACATATATGTACCAACATAACAAAAAAAAATCGATAATCGAATGTACACAGCCCGCGAATATTCAAAATTCACCTTTTCTTTTGAACACACCTCGTATATGGTTTTGAAGGTTGTGAGTAGTTTTCCATGTGGACATAACAAACATTGAAAACTCTTATTTATTCCGGGCCTTTTCAAGGACCCTAATTCCTTCCTACAGTTCTTTCCTTATCCCACATCATAACATTACCCAACCGTATTATGATTATAGTTTTCCTGGTTGTACGCAGTATTAGCTAGAGAGGGGAGCTCTGGAGAGGTAAAAATAATAATTTATAAGAAAAATGGTCAATATTGAATCCTTGAGGAACACCGAATATCAATTATAAATATATACTACGTATGTTCTTATCATGTATAGAGGAAAGTCACTTATTGGTACAGAGTTCCAATGTAAATTTCAACAGTGAAAGACCACTGTTCAGAATCGAAATGTTGCTTGAAGTGACTTTTGGCGTGTTTTGTGGGCAGATCTAAATAGCCAGGTAGTTCCCCATCTCTCTCTTCCTCATCTCTTAAATAAAAATATCTTTGATTCCAGTTGACTGATGAGAATGTGGAAGCCTGTGAAACCATCCACGTGGCACTGGTTTGCGGCGGGTACAACTCCACACGGGGGATAGTTCCACTGATCAAGTCCATCCTCTTCTACCGGAGGAACCCCATCCACTTCCATCTGATGATAGATGATGTGGCCTTTAATATCCTGGAGACACTGTTCGATACGTGGGACTTGCCTGAAGGTAAAAGAATCTAAATTAACACTAATTGTTTGCGATTATACTGATTGGGTAATTTAAAAGTACACCACCGATCTTATGTCTTGGTAATTTGATATGATTTTTGATCCCTGGTATTAATTAATTTAATTTAAGTAATTTTTATTTAATTAATTTGTGTTGTTTCACAATTAATTCATTTAAAAATAATATAGAATATATTTGCGCACGTTCCAGAGTGGAAGATACTCTCAGTATCGCCCTGGTGAAAGACCACCATTCAGAATTGAAACGTTGCTTGAAATGGCTTTTAGCCGTGTTTGGTGACAGATCTGAATAGCCAGGTATTCCCCACCTTCCTCTTCCCCTTCTCCTTCCCCTCCCCAATACCTTCAGCCTCACAACATTCCCCAATTGGGAATGCCATAGTCTCACTGGCTCCAGACGGTTGGGAGCAGTTGGGACTCTTGTAAGGTATTCATATAAAAAAAAAAAAAATTACCTTTTAAGAGATCTTTTTGCTTTGCTAATGTGGAACCATGTGAATGTAGAGTACTGTTCTCTTCCGTAACTTAATATTGGCCACTGTACCATAATTTTCTCACCGGTAGTATAATAATCTCCTCTATATCATAACTCGGCCACTGACCGGTTATTGGCTGCATTGGCATCGCATTTCGTTCCCACCCAGGCGTCGTGAGTTCATCCCTCACCTGGCTAAGTCCTTCATCTCAATGCACACAACATCTTCCGCTTACCGTGATGGTAGTAGGAGATTTTTAAATATTGTCAGGTTATTTGCAACTTGGAAATGTTTTTTCTTTTTAAAACAAAAAAAAAATCTCAAATTAGCACAAATTTTCCTGTGTAATGCTATGTGCTCCTTAAGCACAGGGTTCTTCCAATTAAGGCAAACTAAAGCAGTGCGGAAAAACCTGCCAATGGAGGCGACTAAATTGCTAGTTAATTAACGGGATAACTCCGGCTTACCTATCGGAACTGTGTATCCTTGAAAATTCCAATTCACAACAGTCAACTCTTAGATTAATGATGTCATCAACTATCGGAAGGTTGAAAGAACCAAAACACACACCAGATACTGAGTTCGGTGAGCTTGCTTTCGGCGTGTCAGGCCCCAGAATCTGGAATAAATTGCCATACGATTTAAGATTGATTAAAAACTCAATAGAATTCAGAGTGAAGCTTAAAACTCATCTCTTTGGAAAGTAACATCCATGAATGGTGCAGTTGCATATACAATTTACATAATGAAGCTAGCCAGTTAGTACCTACCTTTAATTATTAATTACCTTAAATCTATAGAAAATTTTGAAACTTTTCATAGTCCACGACGTTGTAAATAACTATAAATATAAATAATTAAAAATGTACTTTGTTTACACCACTTTAATAAAAATAAATAAATATCTCTACATGTTTCGATAGCAATGCTACCATCCTCAGGAATATATGAATACTAAAAAATAATTTCAAGTACAGACAAATGATCAAAATTAGAACAATAATTTAAGAATATACAAAATATAAACATAAACAAAAATGAATTAAAGTACGTAAGTAATTGATCAAAAATGCTAATAACGAAATAATTATAAAACATTGAATAATACATAAATTTAAGAGATAGCTGTTTTTAAAAAAATATTTGATTATTTATTAAATTTAATTCGCTATTAATACTTTTTCTTATTTCTAAAATTTCAAATTTATCTAATTGTAAACCGGTTGTATTTGTATGTAAAATTTTTAAACCTTTATTTATATCAAACGAATGATTGGTTTCTAAAATATGATTTGCAAATTCAGAATAGGTGTTATTATTTAAACACCTTAGGTGTTCCTTAACTCTAATACTGAAATTTGTAGAAGTCTTTCCGATAGTTGCAATCATTACAAATCAATTTATATAATTTATTGCATATTAATTCTCAGCTAATTTGCCAAATGAGCTAAATCCATTTCCATTTCCCTTTCCATATCATTTATATTAGTATTATGATAGAATATTATTGTGTCATCCGAATAAAGTTGACGTGTACCTGTCATTCCCCATTTTGCCATATCATTAATGTAGATCAAAAATAATAATGGCCTGAGAATGGAACCCTGTGGTACACTCCATGTAATCTTTTTAAGATCACTTGTATCAATTCCAATAAAAACCCAACAACCTACCAGTAAGATAACTAGAAAAAAGTTTTAGATTGTTGCCTACGATGCCCAGGTGCTCCAGCTTTTTTAGTAGAATCCTATGATCAACCATATTGAATGCCTTCTTGAGGTCTATTTCCCTGGTCTAAGTGCTTTTGGGGAGTTAGCACAAAATCAAAGGTAGCACATTTTTTGTTGGAAAATATACAGAACACTAGCTGAAGTACCCGGTGTTGTCCGGAGTTATGAATGGTTTGGAGTAAAGGTTTGAGGTTGTGATGTGTTACCCCTACCCCTACCTCTTCCTTTCCCCCTATCCCTACCTCTACCCCTACCCTTACCCTTACCCCCACCCCTGTCCGTTTCCTTACTGCTACCGCTACCCCTACACCTACCCCTACCCCTACCCCTACCCTTACCCTTAAACCTTGTTCTGACAAAGCGGATCATTTTTCAAAAAACTATTCGTAAATCAGTCCAGTAGTTTTTTAGTCTATAGCGGATACACATACAAACATTGCTTTTTGTATCCATAGAAGATACATAATGAGAACCACAATGCAAATACCTATCAATAAATTATTATTTTGTTACAGTATCGATCAGCTTCTATCACACCAGTGACGCTATTCCCTCGGTGGCATGGATCCCCAACGCCCACTATTCCGGGGTGTTTGGCCTGCTGAAGCTGACACTGCCGCAGAGGCTGCCTATTGGCCTACGGCAAGTCATAGTCCTGGACACCGACCTGACCTTCCTTTCCGATATTGCCGAACTTTGGTCGCTATTTGTGAAGATGAAGGCCTCGGAGGTAGTACATGCATACTCATTTATTTATTTACAATGGAACATTATTATAGCTGTTAATGCTGATAGGTTTGTTGTAACATCTCATCTTTCTCATGAAGGATGTATGTAACAGGAAGAGACATTTACAATGTAACTCTCAGCATCAAGACCATATAATTTTTCAAGTGTCCAGAAAAAGTCCTATTTCTGGATTCTAAATTAGGCTATTTTCTTATTTCAGTTTTCAAGATATCAAAAGAAAACTAATCGTTATATATTACATACTTCCTATCACTGCATATATGTAAAGTTGTATAGACCAGTATATAAATCATTATCCTTCCTTTTTTTCTTCATGTAGTCCAGTAACATACAGTCCATAAAGGCTGAAAACCTGTGCCTACCCAAAGAGGGACAAACCATAAAAAAAAAGAAAAAAACTGCCTCAAATTTCTACAATCGTTCTACATTGATAAATTGTTTCTATTTTACAAATTTATACTCTTTAGTTGCCACCCGACTTATTGCAATCCACTTGACCTCCTCAATCTATTTTTTTTTGCTTGATATATAATGTAAAATAATGCCTCTGCATTAAGGTGGTCCAGGCCTACATAGTAAAAAAAAATTAATCAAATATAGGTGTAGCCGTACCCTTGATTTGTTACACCTACCATTCCTATGATGTGTTAAAAATTTCAGCCCCTTATCTTATATACAAGGGGGTGCTCATCGAATTATAAGTTTTTGACAAAATTTCAGGATTTTAAATAAAACACGTAATTTAAGGTTTATTAATATTACAAGTATTTTAATCAAATAAGTATACAAATTATTTAAATATGAATAAAATTTGGAACAAAGTAATACTTAACATAATATTAGTCGCAATCTTTCAAAACTATGTTTGTTAACTCCTTTTTGGATGTTTCAGTGGAAACGATTTTTCTGTTTTGTTCAACGATGTGAAGTAAAAATTGCTTTTCTTCCTCAGTCTTAGTGAGTAACGTGTTGTAATCTTCAAACAGTTCAACTCCTCTCTCCGCTGTATCATTAACAACACGCAAATTTGTGACGCAGCTTTTGCCTTGAAGGTAATCAAAATTGTCATTCCAAGTCTCAGGAGGTAATTGCAAGAAAGAGTCCTTGATTTCAGCCATTTCTCTCAATTCTTCAGATCTTTGTTTCCGTTTTAGAGAGCGTTCTTTGACCTTTTCTAGTTTCTTGTCGATTGAGGTCATTATCATCTTACGTTCTCCTCTTTGATCGATGAGAAACGCTCTGTCTTCCGCAATTTTGATCAAATTCAAAGCGCTTCCATGGGCAATATCAAAAATTTTGTCTAGTTCTTTTGTAAACAAATACTCTCTTTTTCTTTGTGCTTCAGAATTTCTTCCTCGATTTTTCTTCAATAGCAACCAGTTCTTATGAAACTTAATCAGTTTTTTAATGCAATGATTTTGTTGTCCGGCCGGAATACTAGATTTACTCCATACTTTTATAAGTTCTGGAATAAGTAAATGCGCGGAGTCTTTCACATTTTTTGATTAATTTAATATGTGGTGAAAACGGAGTAAAACTTGCCGAAGAGTAGGAAGTTGATTAAACCTCTTCAATGGCTCAATATCTCGAACCCCAAGTAGAAAAACTTTGTCTTTTTTTCGAGTAGATGAACACATTTTATCACACTGATTCACTTCACAGTCTACGAAATAAGTGTTTAAATTTGTCTATAAAACTCTTCAGTACTTTATTTTAATATTTATTTAATAGTTTAGCACACTACCATATTCAGACTGATAATAATTATTCATAACTCACGGTTTATATACACAAATATAGGGTAGGGGGAGAGGGGTGGTCTACAAGGATTTTATTCGAATATATGGGTTTTCTTACAATTGTTACTAAGTGGTTTTTGGCTGTCTAATTTCTAATTATTTTGGTTTTTTCCAGTAGGCTTAATTACCTCGGACTTGTGGCCTTACTTCAATAATGTTTGGGAAAAACCTTAAAAGTAATATGCATTATTAATGACCTGGAATAATTATATCACCATAAATATAATAACAATTTGACAACACTAAAAATTAGGTCATTAATAATGCATGATACTTGTAAGGTTTTTCCCAAACAATATTGAAGTAAAGCTACAAGCCCGAGGTAATTATGCCTACTGGAAAAAACCAAAATAATTAGAAATTAGACAGCCAAAGACCACTTAGTAACAATTGTAAGAAAACCCACATATTCGAATAAAATCCTTGTAGACCACCCCTCTTACCCTCCCCCATATTTGTGTATATAAGACTGAAGATGGTCTTGACAGGCTGAACCTGGTTACAGTCAAATAAAATTAAGTGGAAAAAAGTTTTATATTAGTTTTATTATAATATATTAAAAAGTACAAATTAAGCATTTTACACAAAAATTTCAAAAACAACACTCGATTGAGCACCCCTTTTTACTTGAGCCATCTCGCTGAAATTTTACTATGTTATTACTATGAATACATGTAACAAATTCACGGAGCGGTCAGATGAAAAATGATAAAATAAAAATTTTGGACCACCCTACTCTGCATACCTCTTTCACTAAAAGCTGTGAAATAGTAACACCACTTCACAGCTAGTAATTTTAGCATAATAAAATAATGTTTGTTTGAAAATTAGGAACATAATTTTATCCCTCAACTAAAGGTTTTACCCTTTTTATGAGTTGTTAGTTTTTTAAAATATTCTAACACTACCGCTAGGTTAAAGACTAACAATGTTTTTTGCAGTGTCAAAATTATTAATAAATCTTTGGCTGAATATTTATGAATGTATTATTAAACTTTTTTATCATTTTTTCAATTATATGTGTTTTCTAAGTATTCCCTACCAGTACCTACTATGCCATAGTGTTTCAATTACGCATTTTGTACAAAATTTTGGAAAAATGTGACAGTTTCAATAAGGTTTAAGTAAAAAAATCTATTAAAAATTACTCACAACCTACCTTTAGGCATGTATCTTGAATTTCTCACCCTAAATCATATAAATATTCTAATAAATACATCTCTCAAGAGGAGATTCTGTTAATTTAATATTTTGAATCTATTTTCTTAAGTAATAGTTATTTTTGGATTTTTTGTTTCATTTTTTTCTTCCCAGATGAAGACTACATTCTTGAAGGGTCAAAATTATCAAAATGAATTTTAAAACTCACAAAAAATTACCTGCCCAATTAAAAACCTTCCATAGTGATGCCAATTGCAATTTGCTTTTACGATAAGCCCATTTAAATAAATAGAATCAACCTTTTTTATGTTTTTTTTTTAATTTAAAAAAAGAAAGGCAAACATTCCCGGGTTACGAATAACCTAACAATATTTGAAAATCTCCTCTTACCATCACAGTAAGCGAAAGATATTGCTTGTGTCGTGATGGAGGACTTAGCCAGTCGAGGAATTTTGTTTGAAAATAAGCATCTGGTTCCTTAGAACAGGCAATCTGCCTAACTAGGAACTAATATCCACTTGATAAGACACAATAGTGCTTGTACACATTTTAATTATTTTAATTTGTTTAAATATTACACAATTTTATGTACTTACTATTATGTTATTTCCCATATAAATGTATCTACGTAATGTAATAAATAAATAAATTAAAAATAACTTTCATCATATAATTGCTATGACTCATGCAACAATGTGGCTCCCAGGTGTTAGGGCTGGTGGAGAACCAGAGCGACTGGTACCTGGGCAAGCTGTGGCACGAGTTCAAGCCCTGGCCCGCCATCGGCCGTGGATTCAACACGGGGGTCATACTGCTGCACCTGGCGCGCATGCGGGAGTCCACCCTGGACTGGCCGACCCTTTGGAGGAACGTGACGGAAGATAACCTCACCAGGTTTAATATAATTTTTTTTCTTTAAAATAATTTTTGTACTGCCAATATCGTTGTTGTTGATACAGAAGCAGACTGCATCAGCTCTTACGAGCACTGTACTCAGATCACATAATAAGTATTTGTGTGAAAATCCATTCATCAGTGTGCAAATAAAAAAGAATGCAATGACGCCAAATGTTTACCCATCAATGGCAAAAACAGCATAAAGTATCTGGGTGTTTTAGTAGACAGTCAACTAAAACGGAAAGAACAAGGACAAAATACGGTAACCAAAATAAGAAAACTTATTTACATATTCATTAGATTGAGAAACATCCTATCATCCAATATGATAAAAACAATATATATTCCCTTGCACAATCTATTTTACAATATGGTATAATCGGTTGGGGGGGAACCTTTAAAACTAACCCCTTACCTGTTGAAAAGATACAGAGATTGATTTTGAAAATCATCCTACGAAAACCATCGATATTTCCAACTACACAGCTGTTTAACTCTTTTAGAGTCCTCAATTTAAATAAAATCTTCAAAAAGAACACATTGTTACAAATTCACAAATACCATTTCAATTCAAAAATTTCCACAAAAATAAGTAACCGACCGAGATCACGTGGCAACTTAGAAATCCTTTAAGGCTCTGTAAAACATATATATTACTAATATCCCTTAAAAACTGGAGGTTTTATGTACTTAAAAAAAATATATATTTATTTTTGAAGATATTCTCTAATCAGTCAACGGGCTAAAAATGTAATTATATGAAATTCCCTCGATAGAAAAAAATCGTAAACTATACTCCGAAAATTAAAAAAAAAAGGTTTGTTCTGTTATTTAACATGTTATAGGTTTGAAAAAAATCATAGTGTTTCTTTAAATGCTACTTAAGACATTCGTCTTGAGATTTTTGATCTATCTTAAATATGTCGTGTTTTATTAATATTTTTAGAATTGTCACTTACGCCTATTTATTCTAAACGCTCTTCACATTGGCGCGCTCTTTCTACCTTTACTGCCTTTCAACAGCGGTCAGTCGGGATTCAGAGCCGATGCTAGACAGACCTCTTGCCTAAATCTAAATTCTCCGAGATTAATGCGGGGCCTAAATTTAAAACTAGTGCTTCTCAACTCCATTACGCCTATCGAGGTATAAATTTTTTTAATGCCGTCCCGTATAAAATCAAAACAGAAAAAATTACAATTTTTTCAATTCACAAATCAAACAATTATTAGATAACTCCAAAGTTTTAATTACTTCTTAAATTTTATAAAACTCTTAATTGTAAATAATGTATGTAAATTAAAAAAAAAAAAAGGAAACATATCCTCTAGAAATATTCGATCAGGCCTTCATTTTTAGACCCTCTCTGAGCACTTCAGGTTGTCTCATTCCATGGCCATATTGATAGACGTTATTTTATGCCGTACTTCTAATATGCAAGTACCGTTGGATTTTAAAAAATGGTCATTCTTGTGATATATGGCAGCAAATTTGAATTTGTTAACTTAACCCACAATATGTGCATCATGTTATTTGTACCCTATATTATTGTACTTCTCATCAGGTACTCTGGGACCAAGCTGGCAGATCAAGATGTGTTCAATGCGGTGATCAAACTGCGTCCGGAGATCGTGATGAAGATGAGATGCGAGTGGAATGTGCAGCTCAGCGACAATAGCCGCAGTGAGAGCTGCTACACCCTGAGTTACAGCATTATTAAGGTATGTAGTTTATCTTCTCATACAAAGTAATTGTGATGTTTAACATAGATGACTCTAGTGTTTACTAGTGTAATAGTTCATAGTCACCGACAGGTGTCATTAGAGTATAGGTTCAGTCTCCCTATATTAAAAACAGAGGTACGAGCTCTCGGGGCTCGCTTGAATTTCACTAATAGAGATTTAGACTACTTACAGGACATTGGTCTCCAGGCTGTCCTTTGCTCATTTAAATCAATAATGCAAAGTGATTATTGTGAATATGTGTGTTTTATTGAGCCATACTCGCCGTAATCATAAGGCATTATCAAAAGTTTCTCAACTTATTTCATTTTTAGAAGTATGGATTCCATGGCGCACTAATATATCCGTTCTGGAAGATCTAGGCATCCACAATAGGCTATCAAGTGGGCATATTCGCCAAAGCTTGTACATTGCGTTTTTGTCATGTCCCATGATTTAGATTGATTTTTTTTAATATTGTTTATTATAGAATATTGGAAAGTTAGATATTTTTAATCAGGGAATTTATTTTTTATTTTTTTATTTAGTCGGTTAAATATAGGTGTCAAACCTATATATTTGTAATAAATTATTTAGTTCGATAGATGGTGTGTTTTTACCATGTCCCACTTCTACATTCAATTAAACATAAACTGATTTCGTAATTAATTTTAATATGTAAAATTAAATTTGTGGTATCTTAAATACCTTTAATTATATATTTTTTGGAAAATATACAGTTTAAAGCTAATAAAGGCTCTTTTAAGTGATGAAAAGTGTCTCATTCATTTTATAAGGTTAGTTTCATGGTAACCGAATGGAAAATTATCATGCCCAAGTTTGTAATAATAATTATATAAATATTGTATTAATCAATATTTTGCTGAAATATTGCTCTCACTAACTCACTAATAGAATTATCAATCCGCTGGCCATATAAAAAAAAAATACATACATATTATTAAAATTTCTAACATTGAAATTTTGATAATATATATTATTTAAAAAAAATTTAAATAAGAAATTTTTTGAGTAAACTTTTTTATATTAAAATTTTTTAATTTTTTAAATATTTCATCCAACGAATTTCTAACATCAATATGTAGGTTAATGTTCAAATAAAGTTAATCCCTTTTTTCTTATTTCAGATTATTCACTGGAACTCCCCTAGAAAATATAAGGTGAAGTTGAAGAATATAAAATATTTCCAGAGCGTCTACCAGATGTTCCTGGGCTACGATGGAAACCTGTTGAGGAATAAGCTGATCACTTGTAAAGAGGACAGGACAGTTAGCAAGGTATGGCAAAATTAACTTCTGGTAGATTACCAGCATATCATTGTTGCAAATCCATCTTCGTGCAAGTCATATTTGCCTACTTTCCAGGGGATATAAAGCTGACTGCCATTTCGTCATGCATTCGTAGCTCTTAGAGGGTTTGTATGTATACTACATAACGATGGTTCCAACGAACAATGTCGGATGTGTAAATTGGTTACTTTGCATAAGAGCTGTAGTAGTTGCAATAATTTGTTTTTCCAATTAAATAAATAGTGTTTGACAGGCAATGCTTACTTTAATGATAGCCAATCTCCGATAGGAAATAACACCAGAAGAAGAAGAATCTCCATCAATATAGAAGAAGTTATTTAGTGAACATGACCAAATATTAATAATTGAATGATTTACGTCATCTGTTCCAGGTGAATGACACAGATCCCTGCTACACTTTCCGCTTTGCCCACTCGACAAAGTGGCGGACTCACCTGTACTTTGTGGAGTTTGCTTACAGCCACAAAGACAGCTACGATGTGACCCTAGTTGCTCAGTTGTCCATGGACAGGCTGCAGTTCCTGGAGGAGCTGTGTGTTCACTGGGAAGGTGACAATAATAATATTAAACACCATACCGCCGATAGATCCGTCGTAACCTCTCCCTCTTACTCATAAACGACGCAAGTTATAGAAAGAGAGGTTGTAACGAAGCTCTCAGTGGTAGAATCATAGTACATATATAATATATTTGTAAATGAGCTATACCAATTGTTTGAAGAGCCGTCAATAGCAACATTTATAAAACTGGGATGGATCCGCTGGATAGGACACGTAGCAAAGATGGAGAAATAGCCGTACTTGACACTTAATAACAATTTAATAACAAAAGGCGTTTAAGACCCTTTTTACATGAGGTAACGTAAGCATCTGATACTCGTCGTCTCGAGTATCTTAGCAACTACCGTAATACGCACACTTTTGCCGAGGTCTTCGCCACTCAAGTTGTTGAGACTTTATATATGTTCATTCCTAAATATGACATTACTTAGGTTGATGAATGTTTTAAGTAACGAGTAATAATGTAAAAGTACACACATATGTACCAGTGGCGTACATTGCTCCTTGACCAAGGGTAAGCTGCATCTGCATCACACCATAAAGCGTGAAGGATAAGGCTCTAAGGCAAATTGAAAATAAATATTACAGGAGAACGGCTATAAAATAAGATTGTTCTGATAGGTTTTTTTCTGAAATCTGGAAAAAGAAGGGTGGGTACAGCTTTTAAGTCTTTATGGGATGCACATTACTGATATATACATATTTACTCTAGCTTGCAAATACAAATTGGATATACAAATTAGAATTTTTTTTTAAGGTATTTTTTTTAATCTTTCAGGTCCAATGAGTTTGGCACTCTATGTATCAGATGCAGAATCCCAAGAATTCCTCTCCTTCATTGAAAACTGGTCGGAAGTTCTGAAGAACAGAAGGAACATAGCTTACCATCTGGTATACAAGCAAGGAGTAAGTTGAATCATAAACTATCCTTCAGTAATCCTCACTACTATGTATTCCTCCATTGGTATTCAAAACACTGCTAACCAATTCATTTATGTATCAATATCACTGTATAAATTTGAAAAGGTTCGAACTAAACCCTAAGATGTTGTTCACCAACAATATAAATAAATTGGTAGTAAAATCAATAGATGTCGCCGATGGCACTAAATTCGCTGTTGTATCAAAGGAGCCTTTTTATAGCTATGACCATTTAAACCGTTTCTTAAATTTCAGAGCAACTGCATTTGCTATGATAATTTCTATATGGAAAATATAATTTAGATTTTTTAAACTATCATTTAAAAAAAAAAAAATTATATTTACCACATAGAAGTTGTCATAGCGATCATAATTGCATTTAAGTTTAGAACAAAATTTAAATGGTTGTTAGGTACCTTTTGATATTGAGGTACTCATATATCGGATATATACGTATACCTGAAATCTTTCTCTTTTTATTGAACTCTGTTAAGAATAACATCTTGGGGATTAAGACTCCTCTGGCCTCCATCAAAATCAGAGGTTCCCAACCTTGTCTCACCGACCATATTTTTCATAGCTCCGTTTCTTCTCCCGTTTCTTTTTATGCTATAATGTGATGAAATAAAATAAACATAGTCGACTCTATACCCTGACACGATCTATTCATCACCCCTGTTCTTCAGTATGATAGCTTTTTGACTTTGATTAATATTAATATGCATATTTTACATATTATATTATGTAGTATATTATTGTTCACCTGACAACAGGTCCCGAGAAACCTGTTTAAGCATTATAACACTGGAAAAAATGACAAAAAAAAACTATAAATCAATAGAATAATTGGTCAGTTCATTTTGATGCATGATTCTTTCTACGATGCACCTACGACAAATTTGAATTCATAAGGAAAATTTATTAAAAATATTTTTGTTGCCCTCGCCCCCCTATCTTCACTGCCCCCTCGGATCTCTCCTACGCCCCTCGGGGGGCCGGTACTGCCCCCGTTGGGAACCTATGATCTAAATTGTGTTGTAGCAAATTAATTAGAACAATAAATCATGATTTGATTTTACTACCGACATTCGAAGCAGTGCCTTTTATTTTGTACATTTGGTCCTCCGGACCGGATTTTATACAATCATCTTTGAAAGTGGTTTATTCATTTTTATGAAATTCTTCATAAACCTTTTGGCTTTCAGCTTTGGAGATAGGCCTCCCTGAAACGTCTCAAGTTTTGCTGATTTGCTGGCTGCTCTCACCCATTTGAAGCCGGCAGTCCTTTTCATCTGTTGGCGACCCCTGGTTCTCTTTCCCAACCAAGTATTATGTAATCTCATAATTTTTGTCATTCCAGACGCACTATCCGGTGAATCATTTGAGAAATGTTGCGCTGAGGAACATTGTCACTCCGTACGTGTTTCTGATGGACATCGACTTTCTGCCCATGTTCGGGATATACGAATACCTCAGGAAATCTATTCAACTCATCAATCCGGGACCTCTGAAAAAGGTGAGAAACAATTGCATATACACCAGTGGCGTGCAGTTCATAAAGACTGAAATTAAAAAAGGTGACAAATTTCTGATTAAAATGCTTTTTTTTTCATGAATTTGATACGGAACTTGTACGCCCATTTATTCAGTTAGCCACAACAATCAGCAGAAGATCATAAAATGTCCAATTTTTTAATATTCAGTGCACAATTTATTCCCGAACTTGAAAAACTACACACAGCCTATCTTTAATCACAGAGCAATGCATGCCACTGATATAGACATCACCATCAGTCGTCTGAGTCTTGGGCGTAGCCATTCTCTTTTATTTTAAAATTATATATTTAAACGCCCATATGGTTTTTACATGTAAGTACATCTTTTTTAAATCACTTATAAAAATAAAAATGAAACATAAACATTCACAAAAGTTAATTACACTTGGCTGAGCTATGCGCACTTGAGGTGAACCTTCACAAAACTGCGCTATAGAAATGAACTCTTATTATTATTATTCTTCTAGTCAGCAATTTTAATTCATTCTATACCACAGCATTGTCAATATCACAACACTCAAACAGTGCCTGAACTTAAAAATACAAATAGTATACGTATACATATATACATACCTAATATATGTTTCTTGTTATTATTTTCTTTGTTATTAAAGGAGCTGCCAATAACAATATTTTTAATACAAGGATGTCTCTATAATAAACGTGTTTATTATTTCAAATATAATTTTCAATATTTGGCTTTGAGATATTTACAAAATACCTGTCTTAGGCCACTCTCTGATCGTCCGGTAGGGAATCGACATAAACCACATGCGTGATCCCGACAGGGCACTGCACCATACGTTTCAATGGGCGCTAGCTCACAACTCGGGGGGAAGCGGGAGCGGCGCGATGTATTTCTGTTGTACCGCAAGTGGGACAACAATTCAGTAGCTTCTCAGTAAACACGCCCCCAGTAAATCTATGCACTGCGTTTCGATTGTTTACACGTCATTCAGCCTTTGAGTTCAAACATGGAGCAGGATATGAATTTTCGGCTAATAATGGAGATAGAGAAATACGCACGCCTTTATAACTATAAATTACCGGCATATGCAGTAATGGAGAAAGCTTGCTGTGCAATAGGAAGACTTCTTATATATAGAGTAACGTGCTGGACCAGTTTTCGAAATGTTTTTTTTTGACATTCGGTACATTTGCTGGAATTTTACATCATATCTGGACAGTTTCTGGCAGCAATAAATAACCTACAATGAATGTTATCTTCGATGTAGGGGTGGACCTAAAACCTACTCCTTTTTTGTCTCTTTCGAAGGAATAAATAGCATACCAGAGCCTCGTCTTCACTTGATTCACTGGACATTTTTCGATTTTGACTTTGATAGATCCGATGACATTCAGCGGTAAATGTGATAACAGAAATCTGCAATACCGACAATTTACTGGCGGTTACAAATCACTGAAGACCCGTCAGAGAGTCGATGGAGGAAATATCACCAAACATTTCCTGCATTTTTGCTGCACCCGGTTTATGTTGATTCCCTACCGGACCGTCGGAGAGCGGTATATTCTATATATTAAGCCTGTACCTAAATTTAGATTAGGAAACTAAAGCTTAGAGCCAAACACCTCATTAGGTGTAAGAAACTGGAAGAAGACGGGAGGAGACTGGCAGAAATCGATCCAGGATCGAAGTTTCCAGGATTCTTCAAAAACTGTGGTGCTGACGATTCAGTCTTGTCATCATGTCATCCTTTCATTTCAGGCTCTGGTGATACCGGCCTTTGAAACGCAGCGCTACCGCACAAACTTCCCACACACCAAATCTCACGTGCTGCGGCAGTTGGAAGGCGGCAACCTTTACACCTTCCGCTACCACGTGTGGAAACGGGGACACGCGCCAACCGACTACACGCGCTGGAGGAACACCAGCATCCCTTATCAGGTAATCCTCCCCCCCTTTTTTCAGATTTTAATAGGAATCTATAAAACAATAACAATTTGACAGTCTCCGTGATTACAATCCTTGAGTACGAATCCGAAAGCCGCCGGTTCAAATCTCGGCGTGCGCATGTAAATTTTGATGCCATAGTCTCACTGGCTCCAGACGGTTGGGAGCAGTTGGAACTCTTGTGCAGTAATCACATAAAAAAAAGAACATAAAACGGAGTGTGACCCAAAAATATATTTTTCATAATTTCAATCCAATCATCCCTTGTTTATTCATTCAAAAAACTTGAAGACTCATTTGATCTGCATCTTCATGACTCCTTTTAACAAATCCCTTCCTACAGCTCCTTTCTTAACTCATCTCACATCTTCAAACCAGGTGATGATATCATATATTATTATAGCACCCCCGGTTATACGTAATACAAACAAGAAGTAAAAGTAAAATCTTAGATGATTTCAACCTGGAATCTGCTCGCTCGGCCTACATCTGTTAAACCCATTTTTTTCCAGGGTGCCCCACTAAAAAAAGTATTCAAACCATTTAGTTTTTAGGACGCCAGAATTCTCATTGGATATGCAAAATTTGTATCTGTTGAACGCAGGCGTATCTGATCGGCAATGTTAAAAAATCATTCCTCTGAACGTAAGTAGCTATTTTGGGGAAACTACTTATTTTCTTTCTTCTTCTTTGTATGGTGGAGGTCATAGCGGGATGCCGAGGTTATTCAGCCAGTCGACAGCATCAGGAGTCACTTGTGTTCAGCACAGATGTGCTATAGGGAAACTGATGAAGGGAACATTCTTCTATAATGTGTTCTTTTGTTTGAATATGTCCACAATCACAAAGTTTGGAATCCTTTAGACCCCATTTATGCATCATATACGCACAACGGCTGTGACTGCACTGGATGCGGTTTTATGAGGTCCACGTCTTCCGAGGGAGAGAGCCTTGAAAAATAAAAAAACATCTCGAAAACTACTTATGATAAATATATACAATTTTTATAAATATATTAACACATTATTTGGTAAGATGGCACAATTTACAAATACATAAATTTTCAAAAAAACAAGTAAGTTATTATGAAAATAGGCACAGGCGGACCGCATGCAAATTTACCCTCGGCACACTACCCAAGTGTTAGATCGGGGGCGCTCGGCATTCCAAAGAATAATTTAAGTTATTATTTTTCAGATTGAATGGCAGCCGGATTACGAGCCCTACATTGTGGCGCACAACACGATACCTTCGTACGACACGCGCTTCACGGGCTTTGGCTGGAACAAGGTGTCGCACGTGATGGAGATGCACGCGCAAGGTTACACGTTCGTGGTGCTGCCCAATGCGTTCATCATCCACATGCCGCATGCCCCCTCTTTGGAGATCAATCAGTTTAGGAACTCTATGCAGTACAGAATGTTAGTAAACATACACCTATTTTATTATAATATTGTCGCAGGAAAGTAATACTACTGTGGCCACCACTATCCATGAAAATGATTTGTATACACCATTCCACAGGTTTTTTTTTTTCTGCGTCGATCTATTTGGGTCCCGTGACTACAATGAAAAATGAGAACTGTACAACGTTGGAAAACCTCTTAGTTTTTTCAATTTTACGCTTTTTAATTGATATATAACTAACTAACCATCACGCCGTTTCTCCACAGGGGTAGGCAGAGAGGACGGACCTCCAAACAACTCGATCTTGGCATACACTTCTTGCTTCATTCACATTCATACAACGCTTCATACATTCTCTTCTGTTATTCCGACTTCTGACATGGCCCGACTCGAGTATTTGATTCACTTGATCGTGCCATGTCTTCCTCGGGCGTCCCCGGCTTCTTCTTCCATTCACATTCGCGTCATATATTCTCCTTACACTCCTTTCTTCGTTCATTCGCTCTACATGCCCAAACCATCTAAGCGTCCCTTTCTTAATCTTGCTCACTACGCTTACATCAGCCTTGCATTCTTTACGAATCTCAACATTTTTCACTCGATCATCATGGTTTTACCACACATTCGTCTCAGAGATCTCATTTCTACAGCATTCAGTCTACTTTCATCCTTCCTCTACCAGTTCTATGCCACACTGCCATACATCAGGGTTGGTATCAGCACTCCATTGTGGACTGCTAGCTTCGCTTCTTTGGACAACTTTTTGTTTGTGCCAACCGCATTCAGTGCTCCGTTAATGGAGTTTCCTGCATTCACCCTTCTTTCAATATCCCTATCAGTCTTTCCATCTCTCGTAAACATACTTCCCAAATACACAAACTCATCGACCTGCTCCAAGTATTCATCATTCACAACTATATTGCATACTGTTTTCGTACTCTCTCTTTCAAACACCATGACTTTGGACTTATTTACATTCATCATTAGCTCATTCTTCATACATACTTCGTTCATTCCTTTGATATATAAGCCTCAAAATCCTGCATTTTTTTACATGGCTTTGGCTGTTACAGCAATATTGCTTTCCTGCGATGAATTATAAACACATTAATTTGTATGAAACCACTTCAATTTAATATAATGATCGACTGGTTTCGGAAGTACCCTTCCTTCTTCAGGACTATATTAAAACTAACTAACATAAGATACAATATAATTACAGACATACATGAATATTTAGGTATTGGAGTGGGAGGCGACTAAAGGGAAAGGGGTAATTAGGGGTTTTTTAGAAGGAACCGAGTGGTTCACTGAAAAAATATCTAGAATAAGATAAATTTACTTGATTATTCAAAATAGTAGAATTAATATTTAGGGATTTTATAATTTCAAGTTCCTCTAAATTATCTTATTTTTTATATTTATTATTACGGTGAAGAATTTGAGCCTCTGTATCTTTGTTGAAAATATGATCGTTTGAAATGAGATAATTGGCAAACTCTGAAAAATTATTGTCATTTAAACATCTTAAATGTGGTGAACGTATGTCCAAGTGTATGAAAGGGACAACCGATTATGAAAGAGATACCATGACTCAGAGTTTAATATATACGAGTGGAAGGTTGTCTCGCGTCGTACTTCATTTCCTTGATTAACATATTGTCAATAAATACTGTAACTATCAACATCTTAATAATAATCATAAGAGTAAATTTCTATAGCGCAGTTTTGTGAAGGTTCACCTCAAGTGCGCTTTATACTAACTAACCTAACCTAATATTTATAAAAATGTCATTCGATTCATGATCATTTTCTCCGAGTATGTTTATCCACAGAATGCCGAATATATTGTAAGCATACAACGATAAGTGGCCAAGCCAAAATCCCTGTTCATTGTCAAACTAAGACGGAAGTCCTTTGCATAAGCACAACCTCACAGCTTCGGAAGTCAGGATATTTTTTACATGTACGAAACAAAATATACTTTATTAATAGAAATCCTAACTTGCGTAATTATCAGCCTGCATCCATGCAAAAATCTTCAATCTCAATCTGCCAAAAAACAAGGACTTTTTGACTTGGCCACTTTTCGTTGTATGCTCATGATTTATTTAACTTAAAATAGAACGTATGTACATTGGTTACGTGTATTCTAATATGAACATAATATTTACACACAAACATTTTAACAATTTAAATCACAATATACAATTAAGAATTACAAAACAAATTTTAAAAATTACGACATTAAAAATTGCACTTTACGTAATTCGTCACTTCCTTCTTAAATTTCAAAACATTTTCCTCTTCCTTTATATTGGCCAGTGTTTCTTGGAAGATCTTCATGACTCATTTCATTTCTTCTTGTGTACGTTCAAATGTTAATTTTTTTAACAATACGCATGACATAACACCGGTTCTAAGGAAATTACCCATATGTTACTTGTCATCATTTTTTCTCTCTCCCGAAGAATTTTTTTTTTGTCACATTCGTCATTAATAAATTTATGTATTTATTTTTGCTTTACAGGTGTCTCAAGAAGCTGAAGGAAGAGTTCATAACTGATTTGAACCAAAAATACCACAAAGATTTTAGCTATGACACCATTAAATGATTATTTCTACTAACCAATTTTATGGACAAACACCACCTCGTTTATTTTTCATTTTTAATCTTTAGATGCAATACATATTACAAAACAGATAGAAATGACAATGAAAATATATTGTAATAATAACACATTTTCTGATATCTTCCTGTCATGGTTCCATATTATTATGTTGGTGCTAGTTCTTTTACTTATTGATTCTATTATCTACGATAAAAAACGATTTTGTTGCCCAATACGCCGAGTTAAAAAGAGTGAAATGATGAAATGATACAATTCCAAAGACTGCACCGTATTGGCTCCACAAGTCTTCTTCTTTGTCACTCCCACAGGCCAGTGAGACTACGACATCCCCAATTGGGGTATGTTAGGATGCTGAATGTAGTGGGGAGGGGAAAAAGTATATATGAATTGTTTTTGTGTTTATTTCGTAGAACTCCATTTAATATATTTTTTTTAATTTAATGTAAATCAAATTCAATAATGTTATTATTAAGTTCTGCAAGTATTTTTAGTTTTTATTATTGTGACAGCTGTTTCGGCGTTTAATTTATTATTAATATAGGAACAAGCCTAAAAACCTCAAAAAGTAAAAATCGTAAACTTAATAATAGTGGCATATACGAATTAAAATGTGACCACGCCGACTGCAACGCTACCTACTCGTACATAGGGCAGACGGGAAGGGCTTTCTCAACTAGATTCAAAGAACATATAAGATCTTATAAAAATAAAAGCACTTCTTCAAAATTCGCAGAACATCTTTTAGTAAGTAATTACGTCCCGCTTGACAACAACAAACCTAGACCCTTACATATAGAAAGAAAGGGCCTAAGATTAAATTTACTCGAACAATTAGAAATTAAAAAAACAAATGAATGATCCTAATATAACATTAATTAATAAAGTAAGGAAAATTATATACTCACCGCTTCTCAGTATGTTCATATTATCAAAACAATACAACACATTTAAATAAATCAATTAAGAAAACATTGTCAGTTAAATACGAGCAAACACATTATAGATGTGAAAATCTCACAGAATTCAGAATTTTAATTGTTTTATAACTAAATCGGTTTTACCGACAATAAATCATTACCCGTCCAAATTTAAAAGGAGTGGGAGTAAATAAAAACATATAAATAAATAAGTCGTCACAATGTGGATTAACCACAGTTTGAAATTGGCCCTAAACGCCGAAACAGCTGTCACAATAATAAAAATTCAAAACACTAGCAGAACTTAATAATAACATTATCAAATTTGATTTACATTAACAAAAATTCCAAAGCCGCCATCTTCCTCAAGGCCAGATGGCTCGTTACGTTTTGACCGAGCTTGAACGCCGCGCCGATATTAACTACATATTTCACCAACACTAGAGCGTCACAAAATATAAACCGTAACCAACATTATTATTATTGTAACACAGTACTATTTAAAAAAAATGTAGAACAATGAATAAACTGAATAAACTAAGAGCTTTGAATAAATTGAACAAATCCTTAAAATTAAACAAAAATTATGGGCATTCACGTAATCGACACACAGAAAGCTCCATAAAAACTCTGTAGATCAACTGCGCAGGCGCTAGAATTGACAGGGAGATAGACGGGAAGTTTTAAATGTTTACAAGAAAGGGGAACCAACCCACCGGCCGCGGATAATTATGATTTCAGAGCATAAACGGAACGTTATAAAAACTTCGCAACCTAACCGTCACTGGATACGGCTGCTCGCGACCCAACTGCCTTGGCGTCCGCGTATTTGATTAACAATGCATAATATAACGGACTATGTATTTTTTAAATTTCATGTCTTTTTAAAAACAATGTTTTTTTTTCATGTTGTGGTGCTTTTTTCCTTCATTTTTATAGACAAAGCAATAAATATTTTACTAAAAATATTGCGTGGCTACTGTGATCATATGTATGTATTTCTTTTAACTTTGTATTTATAGTAATAATAATTACCATTGTAATTAGGATAAGTTTTTTATTTTATTTTTTGTATGTACATACCTGTACAATATTGTACTTTAAATAAATCTAAAAATGTAACTGCATAATGCAATTTTGATGTTAACTTTTTTAATGCTGGCCTTTTCAACGCAATCTCTCCCATCACGCGGCACGCTTTGTCACAATGTAAGTGTTTTAGTGAAATTTCATGGTTCACATATGTGACATCCGCATACGGAGATAGTCGCTGATGGATCACAGCCGTGTATATCAGGTTAAGGAGAAAAAACCGAGATATGTGTGTACAGTGAAACCCACTTAAGAAGTTTGGTTTTTTCAGTCCCTTGAAGACTAAATTTGAAAAATGGCCCAATTTATCCCACATATAAGGTTTTCCCACATAAGAAGTTTTTTTTCCGTTTCCTTGGAAAACTTGTTAAGAGAGTTTCACTGTGTATGTGTGTTATAAATTTTACATCTCTGTACCACTGAGCTATTGCTGCAATATACCCACTGTGATTTGCCAATTTGTATTAAATTATTAATATTGTTTCATATTTGTACCGCTAGAAGTTTCTCTCTGTCTTTATTTACTGCGATCAAATATTATGTTATTTCAAAAAATATCACTGCACCACAAACTTTGTCAAATATGTATACATCATTTATTACTCTTTTTCGAAATCTTTTAGCATCATGTCTTACTTTTTGATAGTTAAATGAATATTTCAAAGCTCCATAGCTTATGATGGTGTGGCGGTACTTATTCAGTAAATATTTCTGCATATCGCACTGGTATCCTCAGCTAGTCACCGAGCCGGCAGCCCTGCTTCTCGCTTGCCGAGCCGGGCTCGTCACATTCGTTTCCCAGCGCTGCCCGAGTCAACACCTCCCTTCAGTGTCCTAGTACCGCGTTTTTATATATTTAATTATTTAAGTTAAAAGAGAGTGTATTGAATTTAATACATCAAACATTGAATTGTTTTAATACTTCCTTTCACAGGGTAATTATGAGGTGTGTTAAAAAAAAAAGGTGAATTTTGAATTTTTTCGAAAAGTATGTATTTATTCATCAAAATCCATTTTCTCCCCTTCAAAGTAATCCCCCTCAGATATAATGCACTTATGCCAGCGCTTCTTCCAATCCTCGAAGCACTTCTGGAATGCGCTTTTCGGTATGGCCATCAGCTCGTTCTTCGATTCTGACTTTATCTCATCATGCAAAGTCGATCGACTTGAAAACGAAGTATCTTCCCTGCAATCCACCATCAAGATGATGCAAGTCGACACGAACAATAGAGAGCAGTGGATGAGAATACAAAATATTGAAATAAAAGGACTACCACAGGAGAACAACGAGAATATTCCTAAAATTGTATTAGATATAGCCAACGTAATAGGTATATCTAACTTAAATACAAACGAAATCGAGTTTGCCACCAGAGTCTCTGCAAAAGATCCACTCCACTCTAAACTGATTAAACCGATAATCGTAAAGTTCTCCACTCGTTCACGTAAAATTGAGTTTATGACGGAAATACGGAGAAGAAGGGGAATAAACACAAAGGATCTGAATCATCCCGGCATCGAAAGAAAAATTTTTGTCAACGATCACCTGACCAATTCCAATAAGAACCTCCTTTTTCGAGCCAAGGGCCTTGCGAAGAAAAAAGGCTACCAATTCACATGGACAAAAAACTCAAAAATATTTGTACGAAAAAATCCCACGTCGCCACCCATACTCATTTTCAAAGAAGAGGACCTACAGAAAATTGCTTGACTCCATCTGCTTCCTTTTCGCATCTTAATAATTTCTTTTGTTACCTTAATATTTTCTTTATTTTTCAAAATATTTTCTCTTTCAGTCATGTATCTCCCTACACACGTTCTCCTTACCATTACCTACCCCTACTACACTCACCCTCCCTCCCCCACTTTACCTATTCCCATAAATTATCTAAATCGACACTTCCCAGGAATTATATAGGAAACAATGTTACCGCCTGTTGGCGATCACTTGCACGGGCGATATCCAGACCTTTCCGACAGACAGACGTGATCTCTTTCACACTCATTCCTTGCACGACCGCTACGGTAAGCAACCCACCTACACTCGATTTACAAAACATTTACTATATACACAAATACGTCCTAATTCTTATCTACCATTTTTGCGTATTCACGTATATGAGTATCTACCTCTCTTCTATTACATATTTCAAATCAACAGTGTCATTAGCCGGGCCTGAGATGCACAATTCCAGAATCACGTACATGCTCCACGATATACGAAGAAGTCCTATTATTAAATGTATTTACTTTGTCACGCCACATAACCGCAATATTTGTATTTACTTGTTATGTATAATTTACCGCTTACTCACTAATATTTATTTAATTAGTCTCCCATGTCTTTAGTTATATATTACCAGAATGTTAGAGGCCTTCGTACCAAAACGACGACGTTTCTTCAAAACACCCTCTCAAATGAATTCGACATAATCGCTCTTACAGAATCGTGGTTAACTGAAGGCATTAGAGACTATGAACTATTTGACTCTCGCTACTGTGTATATCGTAGAGATCGCGATTACGCTGCTACAGGTCAGCGTCTTGGCGGTGGTGTACTGTTAGCTATTAAACAGGAACTGACCAGCGTAGCTCGGCCTGAATGGCACTCTTGTGCTGAAGACATTTGGGTTACCATTCGTACCAATATTACACGTCACCCCTTTGTCCATATATGTTGCGTATACATCCCAGGGGGGATCCAACATCAACACCTAATGGAAAATTTCCTTAATATGTTATCATACGTGGTATCAAATCACCCCGCTGATTCATTTGTTATCGTAGGTGATTTTAATCTTGCTGAAATTTCATGGATACAATCTACATCATCTTCATACTATGTAGCAAGTGATCATTCTACTCATCTCAGTAATCACTTTGTAGACTGTATGCACTTTATGAACCTCTCTCAATTCAACGGAGAACTAAATTCGAGCGGCCACATTCTTGATCTGATCCTGTCTAATTTATTAATCTCCGCCGAACCTAATGACGACCCGCTGGTTCCTGAAGATATACATCATAAAGCTATGACCATTAATGTGCCATTTCAGGAAACCCTTTCACTGACAAACGTAAAAAGAAAAGTTTTTCTCTATAACCGTGGAGACTATGAATCAATTAATTCCGCTCTAGAACAAGCTGACTGGGCATCCATTTTATCTAACTACCAAATAGAACCAGCTCTTGAACATTTCTATAAATTCTTAAAATTCCTTATAAATCTTCATATTCCTCATAAATTTACGGGGGATTCAAAATATCCTCCATGGTACAATGCCGCTATTATCAAGGTAACCAAGGAAAAATTTAAATATTTTAGTAAATACAAGAGATTTAAAAACCTGGCTGACTACGACACATTTTCTCTCCTTCGTAAACGGCATAAAGACTTATGTCGCGAAAATAAATCTCGTTACTTAAGTAATATTGAAAATAACATTTTCTTAAATCCAAAAAATTTCTGGAGCCACGTCAAATCTTCCAATAAATCCCAAGGTGTTCCAAAATGCATGTATTTAGGAGATCTGAAAGCCAACAACGGAAAAGATATTGCAAAATTTATTTTCCGAATATTTCAGTTCGGTTTTCAGTACAACCAAAGATATACCTCCCCCCGATCCTATTGGCAACGGGTACCACATATCTAGTATAAGTAGTATTGAGGTGACACAGGAAATGGTATTAAAGTACCTTAAAGAAATTGACATCCACAAAGGCGCTGGTCCTGATGAAATACCCCCAATTCTCATAAAAAGATGTGCGCACAATTTAGCCTTACCTTTATCTTTAATTTTTAACCGTTCCCTAACCGAATGCACTGTTCCTCTTACTTGGAAATCCGCATATGTATCTCCCATCTTCAAGAATGGTAAAAAAACTGATATTAAAAATTACAGGCCAATCTCAAAACTTTGCGTATTTAATAAAATTTTTGAAAAAATTATTTATGATCAAATGTATGCTGCTCTTAAGCCTAGCTTGAATACGAATCAACATGGTTTCATTAGTGGTAAATCTACAACCTCAAATCTCTTAACCTTCACAGAGTATCTCCAGGATAACCTGGATAACAGAATACAAGTGGATGCTATCTATACCGACTACAGCAAAGCGTTCGACAAGGTTGATCACACCACCTTATTAAACAAACTTTTTAAAATAGGTATTCACGGCGATCTTTATCGTTGGCTCTCTTCTTATATCTCGAACCGTAGTCAAATAGTAGTGGTGGCTGGATATAAATCCGACAGTGTTACTGTTACATCTGGAGTCCCTCAAGGCAGCTTATTGGGTCCCTTATTATTTAATATTTATATCAATGATGTTAGTAATTGTTTTTTAAACTCACAAACCATCCTATATGCAGATGACATGAAAATCTTTTCATCTATAAATTCAATCGAGGATTGTCATAAGCTGCAGGATGACCTGCATCGTTTGAATGTCTATTGTAATGCCCACTTTTTGGAAATTAATATATCTAAATGCTTCGTCGTGCGCTTTACCAGAAATAAAAACGTATTTACTCATGATTATTCAATTAATTGTCAACCGATATCTATCAAATCAGAAAGTAAGGACCTTGGAGTCATACTGGATAATAAATTGACTTTTAATAAACATATCGACCGTATAGTAACTAAAGCATCATCTATGCTTGGTTTCGTCATCCGTGCCTGTAAACAGTTCAACGATATTAGCACTTTCAAAACACTTTACTTCTCTTATGTTCGCAGTATTTTGGAATATGCATCTCAGGTATGGAACCCAGGCTATGCACTACATAAAACAGAATTGAAAGCGTCCAAAATAGATTTTTAAGGTACCTAAACTTCCGTTCTTTTAGATCTCATGTTAGCAATGAAGACTCCGCACAGTTCTTTAATTTACAGACATTAACCTGTCGAAGAAATATAGCTGATTCCGTAATGTTATTTAAAATCGCACGCAACCTATTTGATAGCCCTGATCTTCTCAAACGCCTACTATTTCATATCCCAA